>QODF01000034.1:1668608-1693616 GCA_024372805.1 Oostethus manadensis | reverse complement strand
GGGGGGGGGGGTGTCGCACACATACACGCACAGTGACCGAGAAGGAGACAGCACCGTCTCAAGTGTAGAATCGACGCGATTGGGCCTGCGCACCCCACTGTACCGCTCATTGCATATGAAAGGCCGGCCAGCCGTGAAGCCATACAGCACAAAAGGCTGCTTGTTTACCAGTAAAGTAATAGCACCCCAAGAGGCAAACCAGTCACCACACTATAGTGTTAGCTGGCCAGGAGACCACCAGAGTCCAAGGATGTGTTTTGGGTGTGTGTTTGTCATATGTTACATTTCAAGAAACCATCATTAACTCATGTGACCTGATGGTGCGAAACCCCATAAATAAAGCGTTATGTGTTCGTATTGTGGTGGCTCGTTAATCCCCGAGTGGATTAGCTGCTCTGACACGCATCCGTAGATTTTGGAATACGCACCCACAAAAAAGTCTTTCACCTTTGACAGGCAGACAAGCAATTTCATTGTAGGCTTTTGCTTTCCCTGCAGATCGTTATCCAATTTAGATGCCGTCTCCTTCTCTGCTTTCTCTTCCTGCAATCAAATCGAGCTCTGCGTCTCGTGAGATTTCCCCGACATTGTGTGGGGCGCGGGACTTCAAACGGGCCCTTTATCGATCGTGAATGGCGTTCCTCCGCCTTCCCACTTTCACATTATTCTTCTCTGGTGCTTTTCTCATGGCCGTCATTCCTCTCTTCCTCTTTTGATTTGCAGTCGCCGCCTGTGTTTCAACCCTCACACACTCTTGCGCTGATCCCCTCCGGGCTGTTTTCTCTGCTTCTCCCTGCCCCTCCTCATGCTAATAATCTCTGCTGACTTGACGAAGTGCAAGGTCAAAGAGGAATTGCAATGTATTGCTGCGTGCACGCGCCATGTCTTTGCTCACCTACGGGTCGTGTTTATGCGTGTCGTCGCTCGAGATTATCTTCTCCAAACAAAAATATTTGTTACAGTTGGTCATAGAGTCCCTGTTATCCTCTTTGCTCCGCTTTGATTGTAATCCTGCAAAAACAACCCAGATTCATTTCTGTTGTGTTCTCCGCATCAGACCTTCTTTGTCTCACGGTCCTCTTCTCGGTGTTGCCCCGTGTCTCTCCCCAGGTAGGCCCACCAGTCGGGGAAACAACAGGCGCACCCAGAACCGTGGGATAGTAGAGGAGTGTTGTTTCCGTAGCTGTGACCTCAAACTTCTGGAGCAGTACTGCGCCAAACCCGCCAAGTCAGAAAGAGATGTGTCGGCCACATCTCTACAGGTCATTCCAGTGATGCCTCCATTAAAGCAGGTGCGCCTCACCCACAGCAACACATCGGTATGGGAACCAGTGAAATCCTAGTCCCTATCTGTCCTCGCATCATGTTGTACTCTGTGCCTCACCCCTATATCCTTGACACGCTGTACGGACCGAAATGTACGCGCAGACCGCTCTATCAGGTTAGATGGGCTAATGATAAGCGTTTCCAAGCAAAGTGCTGAGCATGGTGGAAATCTTCCAGGCAGTCGTGGCTCACACCGGGTGAATGGCTGAGACTGCTGGCCCGTGACACAAACAGCATGTTCTGAATGTAAGATTATTAGATTATCAGTCATAGAACTGTAAACTCTGAATCTGGCATGCATTTCTAATCTGCGTGTTGGAAAAAAACAAAACACCTGACCAAGCTCGCTCAAGAGTCTCCTCACGCATGCAGGGAATGGTCTAAGTGTTTCACAGAGGTCACGTGACGCAGCCGTGGCTCAGTTGCCAACCTTTTACAATCCCCCGCAAGCCCTTTATGCTTGGTCATGCTCGTGTGTCAGTGTCGGGCCGCTCTCCAAATAGCCAAATCGTAAATCCATATCGCAATTGTCCGGGGGTACGTAACCGGACCCCTAGTCTGGACTCCCAAAAACCAAAAGCTGAGGCCAACGGGGAGTTAGTTTGGACATGTCCCTGGTTTGTCCAGGCGGGGAGAGTTGACGGGTACAGCCTGCACCGAGGGCCAGCTGTTCTTAAGCTATTGAGTCGGGCTGAAGTGAATGAAGGGGGATAAACACTCTTCAAGTGGCAGGACCAAAACAAGCCATTCACATGGAGCACTGGCTACTGGCGCATACATTCCAGCTCCCCTGCTACCATTTGTACCTTTTCTCATTCAGGGCTGCACTGCAAAACACCTAGCGCGGCTGGTCTGCCACGTTTATATTGTCATTCAATCGGCCGCGCTTTGGTAGTTTAGCGGGTCGTCGAGTGGGCGCCGGCGTGCTGCTCATATGTATACGAGGCGAGCGCCCGCCCTTCCCTTTCACAAAATGTTAAAGAGGCAGAACTAAGCACTTGTTGACAGCTTCTCTCGGTCAAGGAAACCAAAACAAAAAGCGAGGCTGTTATGACTCTCGGCGCTAGAGAGTGTCACCAAGATTCCCATTTGATTAGCAGGACAATGACTGCACAAAAGAGGCATATCAACCCTAATTAACTCCCATCTCATCCCTTGTTTTCTCTTTATGTTTGCCTGCACGCCACAATAGGAAGTCCCAAGGAAGCCGCATGTGCCCGTGAAGTATTCCAAATATGAGCTGTGGCAGAAGAAGGCAGCGCAGCGGCTCCGGAGGGGCGTCCCCGCCATCCTGAGAGCCAAAAAGTTTCGGAGGCAGGCGGAGAAGATGAAAGCCCAGGAGGAAGCGACCTTCCACAGGCCCCTGATCAGCTTGCCCAGCAAACTGCCGCCCGTCTTGCTCACCACGGACAACTATGTCAGCCACAAATGAGCCCGCTGCCAGCCCTTTGCACAGACAAGAGTTTGGACAAAAAAGCCTAGGGGATTATAGCTTTGTCTCTGACGTCATTTCTGTGGCAGTTCTCTCTGACCTCCCCTGCCCTGTCCGAGCCAGCCAATCCCCCCCCCTTCCACCCTCCCCACCCGATTCTCCTACCACTACTTCTTGACCCCTGGCCCTTTTTCTAATACTCCTCAAACCCCATCACCCTCCTCCGGAACACAAACATGCCTTCACATTCTTCCTGTCTGAACTTTTTTTCGCTAGCTCTTTCAGTCACCGACACAAAAGGCACAAACACAAACGATGAACAAAAAGTTAACAATTTGACTGAATTGCCATTCAGGTGGACCCGTAAGCAAAAGAGTTAAATGGAAGGGAGAAGAGAAGATGAAAGACATCTGTGGTCTGCAAGTGTCAAGAGGACACCCGGCGGAATGTTTTTTTTTTTTTTCTCCTTGTGGAAAACAACTCAAAGCTTGCATGACAGAATCCATTCCGCATATTTTTTTTTTCCTGAGGCAAAAACCTGTTTTTTTTTTTTTTTTTGCACCTCTACCTATAAAGGGACTTCCACACTGTAAGGAATTATTTTGTAAAATTAGATTCCTGTTCCAGCACCTTTTGATCACAAACAAAAAGCAGAAAAGTGTCTGCAGAATTGCACATTGCCACGGATTACGTCAAAGTAAAGAAAAATAAATGGCACTATTTTTTTATGAACAATGAACGTGTAGCTTAAAAAAATGTCATGGTGCTAGCTTCAGGAAAGGACTTAAAGAAGAGGTTGAAAAGCACGTTTTTTTTCCTTTGAATGAATTTATTATAACTTTCCGTTTTAAGGAAAGTGAGACTTTGGAAAAGATAGGGGATAAAGGATACGGGGGACCTCCTGGCAGTGGCAATGTCAAGGGGGTAAGTGTCACTGAGAAACTATTGGGGCTCTGACGGCATCAAGGCTCACAGGAAATACAAGCGGCTGCCGTCACACGCGGCAAAGGGGGACGTGAGTCCCCCTGTCCCCGTCCTGCCTGTCTCCCCGAGGCAGATGGACGCAGGGAACATAAATATGGGACACTGTGGACTGCCTGGACTGGGACAGTACTACACTTCTGGGAAAGTACTTCCTGTTTACCGGCTCTGCGGACTGCTTCGACAGGAAGTAACATGGCGAGGACGAGTGGGATAATTGATGAGGATTCTGTTTTAGTCTGGTCTTGTTTTGTTTTCTTTTCATATCAATATTTCAAAGAAAAAAGAAAAAAAAAAAGGAAAACCCTGTCTGTTTCTGGTACCATGACATTCCTGTTTTTCCATGTTAGGCATTTTTCATGGTTCTGATGTGTTACTTTACCGTTCTAAAGAAAGGCACAGAAATTCTGATTCAAAGGGGAAAAAACAGCAATAATGTCAACTAACATTTATTTTTATTGTATATCAGTAGTATTCACATGCTTTTGCCTGAAAACAGATACTTGAATATATCTATCTATATATATATATAAATAAAGATATATATGTATATGTATAAATATATACATAGATATATAATTAGTTTCCAGGGACGTTGTGTTATTTCCTTTAGTCTGAGCTGTATCTTGCGTAATGAGCCGCCAAGCTTTTTTGTTTATTTGTTGAAATACAAATAAGGGCACTGTATAAAGGCATTATTTATTTTGTTATAAAATATATTTGAAAAATTGGTCCAAATAATATGCGCAGCACTGATGCTCAACTGACGGATTTGTTTTGTATGATCTCTGTTTTTCAATTGGAGCTGTAAGGCTTTTTTTTGTAGATGCTTTGTACCAAAAAGTAATGTCTCTCTCGACCCCCTTGTTCATCTGCCATAGTTATTTGAAATGAATATTTTAACAGCAGCATGTAGTCTGAATTTTGTAGGCATGTCATGTCACAGAAATAGGTGCATACTCGAAATAATAAAACAGTCTGTAGGGGCTCTCCAGAAGCGCTGTGGCAGTGACACAAACGACCAGTGAGTGATTTTTAGCTGTTGTTTAAGATCAGTTGTATTCAATCCACTTTCTTTTGAAGCCACTTTAGTATTGATGGCGGGGGAATGTTGAGTCCTCAATTAAATCACGTCTTCATAACTGTTGCACAATAGCCTACGATCTTCTGAGGAGCATTTTGTCCATGCGGGTTGATTGGATCAAATGTCACTACAGGGTCTTAACTCGCACAATGCGCCTTTGCCCTCAGTGGAGGTAGAAGTGTTGCCAGGACAATAACATCATCTTTCTAACCATCTGACATTGATCTCGATCATATGAAGCACTACCTTCCAACCGTCCCACCTTTGTCTTTTTATATGAAGGGCTACTTGGCTGAACCATTTGTAATGCAGTCATAGGATTCAGGTGAAGAAACAAACGCTCTGCAGGAAGGAGTGTAGTTGTTCCCAGTAAAACATCCTTTTCCCACTGAAGCCGACGACAGACACCTTACCACTTCCTCCTGTGTTGAGTCATGTATCACCCAAACGCCGACCTAAACAATGCTAGCCATGCTGAGGTAAAGACTCAAGCCAATATTTATACATTTTCCTGTCAGAGATCCTCCATATCTTTGATTATATTCTTCTATTGTGCAAAAAAAAAAGGCAGACAGTGCAATTATTATTATTATAATTATTATTATTATATGCTGGGACTGCATACATTCACTATTGTAATGTCCAAACAGGCTACTCTAGTGTTGCTGAAAATGAAAGACAACCACTTCTTTTGGTAAATATGAAGAGATATCCTGCCGAGCAATGGCAACAGTCGCTCACTCAGCCTGTGTGTATTTTATTGATTTAACCTCCGCACGCTAGAACGTCTGAAATGCACAATTCATGTACTTTCATTTTTAATATCAATAAAAAAACATTTTATCAAACATCCACTGTGTAGAATAGTTACTCTGCTCTATGCCGTGTCAGTTTTCGGGGTTCCGGCTGGCGGGACTTTTCCCACATCTTTCATAACCAGCAAACTGCTATATGCTCTGTAAATGATTTATTGCGTCCTTAGGCTTTATTGAGAACTTTCGGTCGCTTACATCTTGTCGCCCCTGACAACTTTTTCCCCACCCCTGCCTGCCTCCACGTCTGTCCCTCTGTCCTCTGCACTGTGTAGATCATCACGCACATAAGCAGACTGGCTGCATGCCCTTCAGACCTTCCTCTGCTGCAAAATGTGACCGCCATGCTCCTATGATGTTCCTCTTCTGTGCCTACGTTCGGAGGGCGACATGTCTCGAATAATTACATGCATATTTGCTAAAGCACGGGCTCCATAACGGGGTGGTAAAAATAGTCGAACATTGGCCGAAGCGATATATACATACTGTAGTATGAGTAAAACTAGGTGGCCGTCATTTCAGGCTTTTTGCATTGTGTACCTTTTTTTTTTTTTTTACAATAGTGTAACGGCATCAGGAACTCCCGTTTCCCATGGGGTCATCAGGTCACCGCTGAGCCTGATGGGGCAGCAATGACTCCTAAGTGTAACCAAATAAGCCAGACCAAACTGATGTGTGCCGAATCTTTCATCCATCTATTTTCTATGCCGCTTATCCTTACTAGGTTTTGCCGGAGACAATCCCAGTTGACGTTGGTCGAGAGTCGGGGTGCACCCCGGACCGGTCGGTGCTGAATCTTCACCGTGGAATTTGATCAAACCTTGAAAGCTGATGCAGTTCAGAAGTCCTATCCAAATCAATACAGGGTGATTGCATTGTTATTGTATGTTTTTCATTTATAATTCTGTAAGTCCGAAGATCACGGTGATCAGGTGATTCCCATCACTTGCAGACCATCTTTGTGTGGGGTTTCCCAAAACATGCACGGTAGGTTATCCACAGACTCTAAATTGTCCGTAGGTTGTTTGTATATGTGTATCCTGTGATTGACTCGTGACCAGTTCAGGGTGATGAAGTCAGCCGGGATAGGCTCCAGTAATAATTTAATGAGTTTGAATGGACAGTTAATGGCAACTGATTCAGGAAGAAAACACAAGAAAATCACCAGCGGCTACCATATGTTACCATTAGCGGTTTAAAATAACAGATTGTACGCGTACGCAATTAGGCGTTAAACAGCATAAAAATTGCAGTTCATTTTCATTCACTGTTGGTTATTCACCTATTCACCTTTGCAGCAGTCACATAGATTTCCCTTGTGTGTCCACACACACAAAGAGGTCATCAGCAAGTTACATTCCATGACATAATTAACCTGTTAACCAAAATTATTGCAGTGGTTTCTGGAACAAGAGACTTTCTAGCAAAATGAGTCATTAAGTAATCATAAAGACTACGTCACGGGCTCTGACAGAAAACAGAGTTGGCCGGGGTCTGCATTCTGAGCAGGTCAAGCCCATGTGACCGAGCGGGTCAAAGAAACAAGATTTCTACGAGAAAGTTCTGGTGGAATGCCATCCATCCATCCATTTTCTATGTCGCGGGGTCGCGCGTGTTGTTGGAGCCTATCCCAGGCTGAGAGGCGGGGTACACCCTGGACTGGTCGCCAGTTAAGTGCAGGGCAGACAAACAAGCATTCACACTCACATTCTTACCGATGGACAATTTAGAGTCGCAAATTAGAGAACTTGCAAACTCCACACAGAGATGATCGACGGAGATTCAAACCCAAGGTCTTCCAAATCTACTGACTGTGTGGCCAACATGCTAACCACTCCACCACCGTGTGGCCCTCTGCTGGAATGATTATTGTAATATTATCATCGAATGTAGATTCAAAACAATCGCGCTGAAAACCTTTGGTGTTTTCTCAATGAGCTTCATGGGGTAGTCACCTGAAGTATTTTTTTACTTCGCAGGTGTGCCTTACTTAGTGGAATTTCTTGCCTTAATAATTGGGTTGGGACTGTCTGTTGTGTTGCGCAGAAGTCAGCTTGATACACAGCCTTATTGGCAACTACAATTCATATGATCAGCTAAGTAAAGGGAAATGAATGCCCATCGATACTTTCAGAAATGAAGGTCAGTCAGTCCGGAATATTGCAAAAACTTTGAATGTGTCCCCAAGTGAATGAGAAGGTGCGTTCAAACTTTTGGCCTGCGCTGTATATATTATTATATAGCTATTATACATTATTATAACATTATAGCATACAGTAAGGCACAGATACCAGGGGTGGGCAGACTTTTTGACTCGGTGGCCACAGCAAGGTAACGCATCACATCAATTAACTACTACTACGACGTGGGTTATAAATATAACA
The DNA here is from genome assembly GCA_024372805.1 of Oostethus manadensis. Taxonomy (NCBI): domain Eukaryota; kingdom Metazoa; phylum Chordata; class Actinopteri; order Syngnathiformes; family Syngnathidae; genus Oostethus; species Oostethus manadensis. The sequence goes on along the minus strand of QODF01000034.1, from coordinate 1,685,597 downwards.
CATGACTTGAAAGTCTTATTTCCAATTGCCCGCAAGGCATGCTGGGCAGTCCAGCGGCAACAACAATAATAAAACAAACAACAACATTAACAAACAACAAACAATAAAACATTGGCTATCAAGAGTGCGTTAATGACCCTTCTTGTTTACGTCTCTGACGTACCTCCTCAACATATTTTGCAAAAAATGCGACAAAATGTTGGAAGAAATAGTACCACAAGCTACCCAGCATGGCATGGGTTTTGCTAAAACTTGCACCTGACTATTTTGGTGACTCAAGTGTGCCACAACAGCAAGTCACGTTGCCAGCTACAGTTTTGATGTTAAGTTAAAAAAAACATTTTGGAAATGCCAGGGTGGGCCGGATGAGGACATTTGGTGGGCCTGACGTGGTATTGTATATTTATTGGCCGGCCCCGCTGCAATGTTGCCGAAATCAAAAAGTTTGCCCGTTCTGTGTTTTTTTTAGAATTGAATTAAAAAAATTCCCATAAATCAGGGGAATGTTAAGACAATTATTTTTCTTGATGTTAGAACAGCTTCGTACACTCTTTTGCGATTTTTTGTCGAATACAAAATCACTTTTATGCAAACAATGGCAATACGTGATTTTGTTTTTTTATATATGTAAGTTTGCATTCGGAGGTTGGTCCAGATGTCAGTGTGTGGAAATGACACCTGCAAGTCAAACTGCCATCTGACGCACATAGTGAAGCGTCAGCCCAGAATAATTATGATGAATGACAAATTCCAAAATGCTACCTCAGCTTAAAGTGGTGGCTGTGAACAAACCATTATCTCCAAAACCGCCGCATTCATCCTATCAGAGAGGCCTCCTGAATGGAGGAGTGGAGTGTAGATGTGGGTGGCACAACTCTCCCAGGCCTGACACTGGAAACTGCCAAAGAGCACACTAGAGTTAGTTGTGGTTGGCCGGATGCACGGGATGCATGTAAGGCTTGGCCAACTATTGAGGCAGAGGGTTCGTCAAGCCCTGACCATCACAGCCCAGTGTAGCCACACAGGCCAATTAAGATGGGCCTGCTCTCTTTTCTTCTCCTCCCCTCCGCTGTCTCTCTCTCATCTTCCCCCTCTCGTCATCTCTCGCTCTCTCACTTGTACTCCCTCTCTCTTTCTCTCAACGTTCACAAAGCATGCTAACACATTCCTCTTATCCCACTTTGCCTCTCTAATTGCGTTGGGCTGAAAAGAGGGATGGAGAGAGTGAAATGAGATTGAGAGAAAGCGACAGAGAGAGAGAGAGAAAGGGGGTCACACCACAGAACCTGCACGGCCGGGACAAACTGTACCGGCCCGTGGAAGGGTCCACATGGCTGCGTGTGGTGGCACATGAATCATTGCTCTCTTCATTAATTACTCACATATCTAAAAGATTTTGGCTTTAGTGGGAAAAAAAACTCTTAAAAAAAATAATAAAACCCAGTCTGAACCCTCGCATGGGCTCATGAGTATAAAGAGGGGATTGTGTTTCTTCAGCGCCCCACAAAACTATCTAATTGTTGATTCCTAATCAACCAGTCAGTGCGAGGACGCTACACTAATTATGTAATGCTGGTTCTGATATATCGACAGTGAAGTGGGAGTTTGATTTGAGTAAATGTGTGTGACAAGGGTCTGGGTGTTGAGTTTTCCACTGCTTAACCCCCCTCCCCCAAACTGCAGTGGTTTTTAGTAGTTATTACTGGTTGTTGTTCACCTGGATAGCATGTTAAGGGATATAAATTGGTGAACAAAGGGCCATTTCTTAATTATAATAATAATTCTGATAATAATAATAAAGCTGGATTGACTGGCGACTTGGATAGGCTCCAGCATACCCGCGACCCTAATGAGGATAAGCGGCACAGAAAATGGATGGATAGTAATAAAGTAGAAAAAAAGATACATAAGTGCATAGAATAATAAAACAAGGGAGCAAAAGTAGATAGAATTGTGCATGAATACAGAATGCATGTATGACAAAATGCCTTAGTTAAGTAATGAGAGCACGACAATAAATAGTACACAGTACTACAGAAGTTGAAACATGGCCGCACGGTGGCTGAATGTTGGCCTCACAGTCAGGAGGTTCAGGGTTCGAATCTCCGTTGGGCATCTCTGTGTGGCGTTTGCATGTTCTCCCCGTGCGCATGTGGGTTTTCTCCGGGTACTCCGGTTTACTCCCACATTCCAAAACCATGCATGTTAGGTTAATTGGCGACTCCCGCCCCAAGTGAGCTGGGATAGGCTCCAGCATACCCCCGACCCTAATGAGGATAAGGGGTATAGAAAATGAATGAATGGATGAAAAGTTGTAACATTATGTCGTGAGTAATTACTGAGTGTAGTCCAGATTAAACTGATGTGTAAGCAATATATAAATAAATAAATACCTCTGACTTAAGACCTGTCCACACGTAGGCGGGTATCTCAAGTTATTTCTCCGCGATTTGGCCTATCATCCACACGGGCCCGCAGATACACGGGACTAAAAACAAAGGTTTTCAAAACCTCTGGCCAAAGTGTAGATTTAAAGAAAAATATGGTCATATTTTTTGGGTATGGACGCAAATAACCAGAGTTTTACGTTTCAAAACAGAAGTGACGGGATGACGCAGGATAATTCTGATTGGATAGAATTTTAGTAACTACTGCCGCCTACAGGTTTGGCATTTATGCGGTTACGTAGGGATGCTTTTAAAAAATTATTATTTTTTTTTTCATAAACCTAGAGGGAGAAATATGCGTTTTTACAAAAACCGTGCTATGTGTGGAACAAGGCTTTAATGTTGTATAATGAATAGATAGTTACTAAGTATTGTCCAAATAAACTTAGAATAATAAACGTTGTATAGTGAATGGATACATATAAATACATAAATAAACAAACTAGAACTATAAGTATAATGTGCATCTTCTTCTTTCGGCTTATCCCTTCAGGGGTCGCCACAGCGAATCAATTGCCTCCATCTCACCTCTTCCGCATCTTCTTCTCTCGCACCAACTACCTTCATGTCCCCGTTTACTACATTCATATACCTCCTCTTTTGTCTTCCTCTAGGTCTCCTGCCTGAAAGTTCAAAGTTCAGCATCCTTATACCAATATATTCAGTATCTCTCCTCTGGACATGTTTGAACCATTTCTCTCTGACTTTATCTTCAAAACCTCTAACATGTGCTGTCCCTCTGATGTGCTCATTCCTGATCCTGTCATTCCTGGTCACACCCAAAGAGGACCTATTCTGTATAATGTGCATATATGACAAAAACAGATAATTTATGTCCAGGAAAACAACTTCATGTCCTTTTTAGTCAAAGACCAGACTGCATAAAAACAGGAGAAGGATGTGTATAACCCACTCAAATGCTAAACATAGCGTGTTTTGGATGCTGCTTTGTGAAATATGGCAAATCTCATGTCTCTGTCAACACACCATTGGACGGTCAGAGTCACGATGGAATCGCCATGATGTGTTTGCTGGGCTGTATTGTGGAGTTTAAGCCATACAAAATCATAACAGCAGAGGAAGTGGTTTGCTGTGTGGTCACTGGGGTATTGCATGAAAATTTCCTCTCACTGGAAAACAAGGGGTCAGAGCTTAACACTGTGTGTGGCGCGGGCCGCCTGCACTTTCGTTTTTCTCACAGGGGTCAAATGCTGCTCTTTGACCACCCAAGTATAAAATGTAATAGTGTCCAAAACTGATAATAAAGCATTTTTGCTTTATGAGATCATTTAATGATTTAATGAATTGATGATTGAATTAATTCGATGAGGTGTTTTGGGGTGAAAAAAACACCAATCCAAATCAGGGGGTGAATAGGGAATTCAAGGTTTTACCGGAAGAGTGAAGTAGTTGGTAGAGTGCTTTTGAACGCAAAACGCTGCACTTAATTAGACATGGAGGTTAGCATCTTGCAACGTTTAAGGTTTCCGACTTTGTAACGTTAATTATGCAGGTGGGTGCTTACTTTACTCTCCCAGGGCATTCATCATTGTTGCATGTCAGTGTCACTACGTGGAGGTCACCGGGGTACTAGTTGGACGCACACACTCTTGCCGACTCATTTCAGGATATCAAATGAAAGGCAGCCGAGGCATGGGGTGGGGTGACTTGGTATTTTGAAGTGAGGTGGAAAAGTAACAAACAAAAACAAATTGACAAATTGCGGGTTCTAAACTGACAAATGAACCTGGCACAATGTGTAACTTTGATATGCAGGTAGAGACAAAATAAAGCACAATGACGAGGACGCGCCCTTCTGTGTTTGAACAACATGTCATTACAGATCAGCGTAGCAATCTCTCTTACAAGGCGGTCTATCATTCATACCTATCACGCCACTTACTGTAACTTGGTTAAAGTGTCATTAAGTATGCTCGTTAGCGAGACGTAAACAATACTTCAAATGTTACACGTGGTGAATAAATACAAACAATTTTTGGAATGTCTTCACAACTCTCGATCTCATATTCTGTAGGTATGCATGTGTATTGTTTAAGGAGCAGAATTGCCACAAGGGAGCAACAATCAGTGCCAACTTCTGTTCTGCATATTTTGCCATTTTAATAAGCCATGCCCAGATCCCCGTGGAAGTTATTACTTGCTTTTGAATGACAAGCGTTGACTTGGACGTTTGTGCAACACTAGTGTGAGTGCCAGACTGTGTAAGCAGCTGTCATGCTCATGCACACAAACATACAAACACACACACACACACCACACACTCCAGTGAACAGTTTCAGCACACAGCTAAGTGAAGGTTCCTCTCTCTGTAGCCAGATGAGCGTTCTGGTTCTCTTCCCCGCATAAACAAGATAAGCTCCATTTTGTTGGCCCTCACCACAGCCTTGGGGTTACAGAGTTCTTCCTCTTCCTCTCCTTGATTCATTTCCCCCCTTGTTTTTCCTCTTTTTTGGCAACCTCGTCAGTCTGTAAGAAGGATTGAATGTGTGATGTCAAAAGACACCACCTAAATTGGAAAAATAATATATTTGGAAGAAAAAAAAATCCCCAATAATGTGATTGTGAATTTGTGTTGAAATGTAGTGAAATAGTACATCAGCTGATGCTATAGCCTGTGCGCCACACACACATGCATAGGCAAAACACCACAGAGGACGGCAAATATTTGCTTAAGAATATTTGCGTTGGTGCCATTTGGCCGCTCCAAACCATTGTCTGTTGAGACATGCCATGGAGGCTGGTAGCGGTTGTTTGTGTATTCTGTGCCACCTTTTAGCCCGAGACTGTCAATTTCATTCTCATGGTTCAGTAATGTGGACGGGAAAGGATCCAGAAATGTCACAACTGAAAGCCTATGCACGAATGTGTGTGCACATTTAAACGTAACAGCAGCGCTGCCAGTCTGGCACTAAAGTGTGATTTGGCAATTCGGCTGTGAAAGCTCACACAGAACACATGTTCTTCGATGCATACCGACAAACAGACACAAACACAAATATGTGTATTCATATTCATATGCAAACTGATGTAAACGCATGCATGGAGACTAATGCTAAGTGATTTAGTGTTCACGAAGCTGCGCTAATGATGGGTGGCAGCATGATGTTTGTGTGTGTTCCAGAAGAATTGGCATTACTACTTGGACCAAGTTTGCAGCCAACAGCAGGCTATTAACAAAACTTTTTCTTTGTTTGCCTTTTCCCGTTTTTTTTTCTTCTTCAGCGGCGCCAAGTAAATAATGGTCTGCTTATGGGAGACCAGTAAAGTGCCCCACACTAGAAAACATATGCACGACCACGGTCAGCATAATGATCAAATGATGTTTGGTCATTACTATTCTTAAATCTTGTTTCATGAATGTCAAATGAAAAAAATAACAGTAGATATGATTGTCCATAGTTATGAATGTGAGTTTGTGTGTTTTTCTGCTTACTGAAAAACGGGCCGCGTACTGAAAAAAAAAATCAAAGAATGTCCAAAGGATATCTTAAATCTTGGAATGAAAAGAAGTGTGCAGTATGTTTGACCAATACTGGGACCAAAGCTACTTTACTTGACATCTATAAGGTCACAAAAGACCTAAAGATAGTATTACTTGCAGACAGTATTACTGCTATTTGTTTTAGAGAAAGCACATAAGAGCTAATAAAGAAGTCACAGAGGAACTGGTTATACTAAAAAGATTCAATTCCATTCCATTTTCCTCCGCTTATCTGGGTCCGGGTTGCAGGGGCAGCAGTTTTAGTAGGGAAGTCCAGACTTCCCGGTCTTCGGCAACCTCTTCCAGCTCCACCAAAAGGACACCAAGGCGTTCCCAGGCCAGCTGTGATACATAGTCCCTACAGCGTGTCCTAGGTCTTCCCCGGGGCCTCTCCCGGCTGGGCATGCCCAGAACACCTCACGAGGGAGGCGCCCGGGAGGCATCTGGACTAGACAGCCACGCCACCTCAACTGGATTCTCTCAATGTGGAGGAGCAGCGGGTCTACTCTGAGCTCCTCCCGGATGGCTGAGCTCCTTACCCTCTCTCTTAGGGTGAGTCCAGCACCCTACGGAAGAAACTCATTTCCGGCGCTTGTATCCGCGTTCTCGTTCTTTCGGTCATGACCCATAATTCATGACCATAGGTGAGGGTGGGAACATAGATCCGGCTCAGCTCTCTCTTCACCACGACGGTCCAGTACAGTGCGTCTGTCGACCCAACGCTCCAACCGTCTCTCACTCGTGAACAAGACCCCGAGATACTTGAACTCCTCCACCTGAGGCAAGACAATCCAGCCGTTTCTGAATGAGAACCATGGCCTTAGATTTGGAGGTGCTAAATCTCATCACAGAAGCTTCACACTCAGCTGCAAACCGCTCCAGTAAACGCCTGATGAAGCCATAAGGACCACATCGTCTGCAAATAGCAGAAACGTGATCCTAATGTCACCAAGCTGGACTCCCTCAACGCCTTGGCTATGCCTAGAAATTCTGTAAATGAAGGTTATGAACAGAATCGGTGACAAAAGGCAGCCTTGGCGGAGGCCAAAGTTCACCGGAAACAAACTCGACTTACTGCTGGCAATGCGAACCAGGCTCCTGCTACGATTGTACAAGGACCGAATGGCACGTAGTAGCGGGCCACCAATCCCGTACTCCCGGAGCACCCCCCACAGGACACCGCAAGGGACACGATCGAATGCCTTTTCCAAGTTCACAAAGCACATGTAGACCGGTTGGGCAAACTCCCACATACCCTCCAGTACCCTTGCAAAGGTGTAGAGCTGGTTCAGTGTTCCGCGACCAGGACAAAAACCTCATTGCAACTCCTGTAAACGAGGTTCGACTAACGGTCGTACCCTTCTCTCCAGCACCCTGGAGTAGACTTTCCCAGGAAGGCTGAGGAGTGTGATCCCCCTATAGTTGGAACACACCCTCCGGTCACCCTTTTTAAAAATGGGGACCACCACCTCGGTCTGCCAGTCCAGAGGTACTGTTCCCGACTTCCATGTGATGTTGAAGAGGCGTGTCAATGAAGAGAGTCCCCCAAAATCCAGAGCCTTAAGGAATTCAGGGCGAAACTCCTGCACCCCGGGAGCCTCGCCACTGTGATAGAATTGTCCGCGTATGTGTCCTCAGACTCTGCTTCCTCTAAGGAATGTTCATCGAGTCTTCAACTCTTTGACTAAAAACATAGTCTGTTTTTATCAAACTATCTCTGAACTTAACTAAAATAATTCTATTTGGTAATACCAGAAATAATACTGTATTTATGAGCAAATACAAATTGATGTAATGTACACTGAAACGGTGAACAAAAATACACTTCCGGGGGATATAGCAGATGAAAATATAAGTTGGAAATTTCACATTATACAACATAGAGTGGTGATAAAAACACTTTAAATAAAGCAAAATTTGTCCTTGACCAAATATGACTACATACTCTTTATTGTTCTATGGTGTTACCATATCTAACATATTGTGTGGCGAAATAACTACAAAAGTACACTTCCCTCAGTAAACCCATCCATCCATTTTCTATCCCGCTTATCCTCATTAGGGTCGCAGGGAATTCTGGAACCTATCCCAGCGTACACCCTGGACTGGTTGCCAGGTCACCAGTCAATCGCAGGGCAGACATACAACCACTCACACTCACACTCTAATGGACAATTTAGAGTCGCCAATTAACCTCACATGCATGTTTTTGGAATGTGGGAGTAAACCTGGGGACACGCACGGGGAAACCATGCAAACTCACAGAGATGCCCAGTGGAGATTTGAACCCTTAACCTCCTGACTGTGAGGCCAACATGCTACCCACTCATCCACCATGCGGTTCCCTCAGCAATGTACTGCAGAAAAGATCAGTTAGGATAATCCATAATAGAGAACATTCGTCCATTTTCTATGCTTATCCTCATTAGGGTCACAGATTATAGAGAAAATAAAAACCCTTTATTTTTAAAATCACAATTATTCTAATTTGCTGAGCTGGTTAATTTTCAAAGAGCTAAAATTACGCATAAAGCAAACAATAACCTCCTACCCAAAAATGTCAAACAATTCTTCTCAACACGAGAGGAGAAATATGACCTCAGGGAGAACAACGCTAAAAACCTTCAGCTTTTCAGTATCAAATTATGGAACAGATTGTGTAAGGAACTCAAACAATGAACTAAAATGAGTGATTAAAAAAAAACAGTACACGCAGTAGATGTTTCCAAAGTACAAGGAAGAAGAGTCCTGAACTACTGTGTATATACAGTATAATGATGTACACTGTCTGTACTCACCCATATTATTATTTTATATTTATTCATATTTATTATGACTGTTATATAAATTATTATATTATTATTACTATTTTACCAAATTCTTACATTACTTTACCATTATACTGTGCATTTTACAGTATTAAATAGTACATTTGGAATACAGGAAGTGAATAAATGTATTGCAGTTGATGGGAGCTTTGATTAAATAAGCTTTGTTTCTTCCTACTACTTTTTGGGTTGCAAGTGTGTCATACTTATGGAGCAAGAGATTCCCGCTCGCCCTTCCTTTGTAGCCTTTACATTGTGAGTGCGGCATGCGACTTGTGTTTGCTAGGTGAGCTTAATGTAAGGCTGTCGCATGTTTCACTTGCTGGGGACGTACGTGTGTGGACATTGTACGCGGCTCGTGCAACCCACTCACTTTTATTGCAAGATTGGCGTACTGGCCTGCTATGGCACCTATGGCTATTGTGACCGGTAGAACAAGAGTGCACAGCGGGAATAGCCGCCTGCCGTGGCCGGGCAAGGTGCATTAATACCGGATACGCTATGTGAGCAGCTACTGTGAGTCCACGGAGGTCGAAAGAACCAGAGTGTACAGCGGGAAGAGCCGCCCGCCGTGGCCGGGCAAGGTGCATTAATACCGGATACGCTATGTGAGCAGCTACTGTGAGTCCACGGAGGTCGAAAGAACCAGAGTGTACAGCGGGAAGAGCCGCCCGCCGTGGCCGGGCAAGGTGCATTAATACCGGATACGCTATGTGAGCAGCTACTGTGAGTCCACGGAGGTCGAAAGAACCAGAGTGTACAGCTGGAGGCGTCGCCCGCCGTGGGAGGAACCGCTGCCGAGGTCGGGCAATGTACACAATGTACTTTACAAAGTACGCACGCACTCCTCCCCTGCCATGCCCTTGATAACTGGCTGCATGCAAGCTTTGCGTCCCAATTTTCTTCCTATAGGCTTTGCGTGCTGTCAGCCGGTTTGAAAATCCGTGCCGAGCACGTGCTTGTCTGCGTGCAATTTTCCCCATTTTTGCACGTAGCCAGCACGTAGGTGCACGTACGTCGGGATGCAAGACCCATTTTGATGGCGTTGACGTCACCGCTCTCGGGTTCTTCCACACCAAAAGATAAATACTTAAAAATACAGTGCATCCCAGCAAGGATGAGAATAGCTGTTTGGACGTGTGTATTTTTAACAAGGAATAAAGTTGTTGCACTTTGGCGACAATAAGCAGCCAACACTTTACTTTTGTCCAGCTTTCTACGGCTGCTTCACAGTCCTCTATTGTTTCTCACACCAACCACTCTTGGAGTAATAAAATTCTGTCATGAAATGATTTCTTCATTTCCCTCCTCAAAAAAAAGCTACTCTGTTTTTGCGACAGTAACAGTTCAAAGAGGAGTCCATGACTGTGTGCATGGAATATGCTGGCAAGCCTCTATGTTTAGGAAGAATTAAATCAAATCAATCCCCATGCGATCGCTATCCACAAATCATTTATCTCCGCAATGTAAGCTTTTTGGCGACCAACAAAAACAGTCAGTTAACTATAATATTGTGTTTTTAAAAATCATGTAAAGGGCAAGTCAGGCATTGCAGGCAAATGTTCATCCACTGCCAACACACGAGGAAGGAGGCCTGAGCCCGGCAACCAAGTTGGCAGCATAAAGTAGTCACGGCTGTACACAGCTTCTGTCCATTATTTACTATCTTAATGTATGGACAGTTGTCCCTTATATTGCAGTTAGAATAATCTTCCTTCACTCTGTCCTGTTTTTTCAAAATATATTTATTTAATGAATGATTGCTGTTTTGTGGTTGACCATGGCCTGTTGTTAGTCAGAAATATCAAAAGACAAGTTATATGTAGCATTGTGGTCACAAGGCATCAGTAATGTTATGAGACATGACGTTTGATTACATTGGCTTTCACACTGCAGGCAGACTGGCTACTGAGCCTGCAGAGCCGAGCCGACATGCCGTGGCTGAGGTCGAGTGAAAAGTTTCTCCTCTTATTCCGTGTGGAAGTGGTAAGTTTTTGGCTTATTTGTCCTTTTTCCCCACTCTGATTGAAACACCTTCTTAAGTTTGGAAAAGCAAACTGGAGAGGCCAACTATTTACTATGCTAACGGCGGCCGTCTGTTATGTCCCAGCAGTGATACCGTAGTCTTGGCAATGTGATGTAAACAAAGAAGAACAGGAGTGTATTTTTTTCATGTCTACGGGGATCTAATAATGTTAAAACCCGTATAATGAAAATCATAAACAGGTTTTCTATGCTCTATAACTTTGAAAATATTCAATTTATTCATATTGAATCCTACTTCACCTGGTGAATGAATTCACCACGATAAGCGAGGGACGCCCTTATTTTCCAGTATGTCACTGCAGCTACTGGGATTGCTGTCACTGCTTGTACTTGTTGTCATTTAAAATAAATTAGTTGATGACCCATAACCTCATCGTGGTTGGAGCATGAAGACATGTTTTGCAGCGTTCATAGGCTTGGCAGAATAGCGGCAAGGAAACAGTAGTTCAGAACTTTCAGAGTTATACTGATGAACTGCTATTTGCTTATGAAATCACCAGTCATTTTTTTTCTTACAATTTAATATCAAAGTAACATCAGTAACTTTACATTAAATGGGTTCTGTCTTTATAGGGGCTTTTACTCTGTAAATCTCAAGTTGTGTACAGGGTAAATCTGCATTCCTACCTCTTGGCCAGTGGTTATCAGAAAACAGTAAAGGATAATTACATATTGGATATATATTGCTTGAATATTGGAGAATTCTGCGTTGACCGGTTCTTTGTTCACAGCTGTCTACGAAATGGAAAGCAGTGCCCATGAGGTGCTGTAGGTCTTTAGCTCCATGAGAAACTAAAAACATTCCCATTGCTGCCTTAAAAAAGACTTTCTGGTTACTGTTTTCAACAGTACTGAGTAATGGTTGCTAATTACCGCTGGAACACAGCAAGTTGGCACGTATGAACTTCCAAAAGTTGTGATGTGAGAAATTACCATCTTGTAAAAGTTCTCATACCCAAACCTTAACAAGATTTGGGAATAGCGTAAAAATGAAACCAGGAATAAAGTAAAAACGCAAAACCCACACGATCAAGCACTTTGTAGAACAAAAGTACATTTTAAACATTGACTGTATGTAAGTCTGAGAGGTTGCAAATGTAGCATCGGGTCTTAGACCTGAACTTTTTTTTGCTGATGCACATTTGGTCCCATGTGGCTACCTCATGAGCAGCATTTGTGTGTTGCTGAATCGAGGGTGAGCATTCTGACATGATAACATCTTTCTCCACCAGCTGAATAAACATTACGTGTGTTTGTTCGATGGGACAATGACAGGTAATCGGGAATTACCCAGAGGCTTGCTCCCCAGACAGACCGCGTGCGTACGCAGTGTACTACACTTTAATTGTGGGCTCAAGGGGGTAAAGGTTACATGTCGGCCTTATTATTGTCATCCAAGCACATGGTAGATCCCTGTCTGATGTCAGCTTTTAATGAGGAGATGTTCCCTCACAGAAAATGGCTTGCAAGACTGCAAGCCAACAACAATTGTCTTCAATGATTTTCTTGCTGCAAACTACCTGCTAAATACGCTGGATGTAAGCCTGTTAACAAATACTGACAAACGGACCCATTTTAGGGCCACCAGAAAACCTTAATGACTTGAACAGGAGCTCTTTAAGTAAAATGTTGTTATTCTAAACTGTCTGACAAAAAAGTTCATGTTCTCAACCTGACGAGCATTAGATGTGAATAGTGAAGTTCTGCACATGTTTGCTATGTACTTGTGCAAATATGACAGTGTAGTTCTGTCCTAAATCCATGACTGTCTTCTCTTTTTAATCGCCTTTTTAGTTGTGAAATGCAGTCACTGGAGTTATTCCCTTCTCGTGCATATCATGAATGCTGGGTCTTGTTTGTTTTCTGAGAATCTACTGCAACCACTGGGAACTTTTTTGCCCGGTAGCAATAAAAATATACTAATAACAGTACTTCTGGTTAGTCACTTTGCACTGCTATTATTTGGAACACTACTGTATCTTTTTGCATTCTCTTTCTGCAGCTGCAAGTAATTATGTACTTACCTTTCTTCTCTACAATGAAGGCTTTCCTGAAGATCCGCCAGGTCACTGTTATGTGGCATCAAAGCGGGACCAAATAATGCAATGCCTGTTTCACAGGTGAGGGAAATGGTGGCGAGAAGAAGTTGTGGTGGAGGGTGGCAGTTGGTGTAGATGAGCACCGTTTTGGCTCACAAATTACACGCTCAATTTGCAAACAGTGTGGAAACTAATCTTCAACCTTTTTGCGACGTGGCAGCTTAATGACACGCATCGAGCGTCGAGCGAGTCAGAAAGAACAAGATCACGGAAACAAGTGGCTGAAATGAGTTTCCTCCGTAGGGTGGCTGGACTCATCCTAGGCGATAGGGTGAGGAGCTCGGTCATCCGGGAGTAACCGCTGATGCTTTACATCTAGAGAAGCCAGCGGAGGCTGCTCGGGCATCTAGTCGGCATGCCTCCCGGACGCCTCCCTGGTGAGGTGTTCCGGGGAGGCCCAACAGGGAGAAGGCTGCGGGGCAGAGGGATTATGTCTCACAGCTGGCCTGGGAATGCCTTGGTGTCCTCTCTGTGGAACTGGAGGAAGTGGCTGGGGACCAGGATGTATTGGTTTCCCTTCTGAAACCCGGACCTGGATAATTGAAAGAAAATGGATGATTGGATGGATTGAAAATGTTTTAAAGTGTAAACACCGCTTTAGTAAGAAGGTGCCCAAATTGAAACAGAATGTACATCAGTGCTTTTCAAATCGTGGGGTGGGTTCCCCCTGGGGTAGGGGCGAGAGGCTGGGGTACTTCCTATGTTAGTGCAAACCTGCCAACATGTACAAATGTAAGCAATTTGACTCTCAAATATTCTTGTATGCTTCACAGCTCTCCATTTTGTTGCATTTTCCTGGTTTCAGTTTAAAGTTTAGTGGGTACAGTACAGACAAATAAAAGGATATTATCCGTTGCTCAATAGTGTTTCAAATTTGGGGTGTGTGAAAACATTTCGGACTGATCTATCACCCCTTTTGTCGTCTTTGGTCAAAATATGTACATTCTCGCCCTGAAAAAGTGCAGTTTCTCTTTGAGATTCATGCAGACAGCCGAGTCTTGACCCGAAGAGTTAGCCTCTTAATGTTGTGACACGCGCCTGCCCAAAGGCTGCTTGTTCTCTCTTCTTCCCAGTAGAAATCCTCACTGCACTGGACAGCATAAGCCAGAGTGGTTTGCTGGTGTTTAGGGTGCAGCAGCCTTTGTCTCAAGGGTGTTCGCAGGTTGGACTCAAGTTTCTCGGTTTCTCTGATAGACCCGTTACATACAGAATGACAATGTTGGTGCGTCTGTCACTATTTTCCATCTTGCTCTTGTTCATTCTGGAACGAGATGCGATTTTCTTTTTTAAATTTTTTTTTTACAAATGACCAGCTGGGTCAACCACAGGTTTGGAGGGAACTTGATGCTATCTGTAAAAGCTTGCACTTTTTGGCTTCTTGATGCGTTTGCAGATTTCCAATAAATTCAACGTCTAGTAATCGTCACACCTTTCCTCATCTTGTACCCTTCTGTGATGGCTTCACAAAAAAGCCAAAGAGCGAGCAACACACATTTGCAGAGATGCACACTGAGCTGATGTTTCAAGAGGCTTGACAACAATTGGATCTTTGGATTTTTACACAACTTGGTGTATTTTCCCAGACTACTACCCATGAGAAAATGTGGTGAAAATGCTTAGAAATGAACCCCACTCCAAAAGTGCACCCCCCAAATAGCTGTGGAACTCTTTCAAATGTATGAGGATGAAGGTTTTTGTCTACCTGCTGCCTGCAGACTGATAAAGAATGACAGCTTCTCAGCTGACACTTCTTTGAGTGTCTTTGCCTGTTGAGGAACTCCGGACTCTTTTAACACCTTTAAGTGGACAGGCATCTGCTCACGCCGTGGGAGCATCTGCTGTACACTGGGAGAAGGACAGGGAAGTGGGAACCTATTTGGAGGCCAAAGGGTCATTTTTTATTTCATAAACAGGCCATGCATTCTCCAACAAAAATTAAAAAAAAGAATAAACAACGAGTATCCTAAAAATAGGTGACTATACATGATTTAAAAAGTGCAAATACGGGCCCAACTGCTTTTTTTTTTTTGCTTGGGGCTCTTTATAAGTAATGTTTTACAACTCGGGAGAAAGAGAGACAACCTTCTCACTATTGGTTTTCAAACCAAACAAAGAACATCCCCACACAGTTGTCCAAGTTTAGTAATAAAGATGTTTTTCTACAAAAACTTTGGCCAAATAAAATATTCCTGATTTGTTGTTGGCGGTTTGGCAGTAAACGATGATGGTGGAATCTAAGCAGAGACGGCACCAGCGGGACTAATCCCCTTTCTTCCGAAATAAATGTCCCACTCCACTTGTCTCAGTCCCGCATCAGATGCTCGTATGTGTCCCCTGCAGGGGGAATCCGGATCATTCAGGGGTGCTGTCCCGTCCAGGAGCTTGGCAGCCTATGGAGAGATGACGTGGCTCACGGCGCAGCTTGGCTCCCACATATCAGAGGCACATTTTGTCAAGCGGGGGGGAGGGTGAGGGGCACAAAGCAGAAAAACAGGGAGATTAAGGAACACTTTTTTGCATCAGTTACACGTCCCCTCGGCACGTCTCTCTTCCACAGGATGAAAGGAAGAGGGCCGGAATGACAAAAACAACACCACTGGAGGAGAATAACACGCAGAGGTCACTTTATTTTTGTGGTCCCGAGGAGTCTTCTGCCCGTCATCACCCCTGCAGTAAAGATGCAAGATGCACGAAAGTAAAATATGAACAGTGAAGGAACAAACGGGCAGTTTGTGCTTTTGTGAGTTTATTAATAGCACAGGCCGAGAAGTAACGTGTGGGGCTTTGCAGGAGAGATGTGTAAAAGGTTTGAGCGCACAACAGGTGCCAAACAAAACAGAAGAGATGAGAAAAACATGCTGGGGTTAGCAAAGAGCCGGGCTTCCCGCTAACTCTGTGTCGCAAACAAAAAAGGAACTGTGTGTAGATTTTAGGATACGAAGGTGCTTGTGTGCAAAGGATGCAACGTTTTTGTGTCTGCAGCTGGATGTGTGCAATGTGTGAAAACAGTCCGAGAAAATGAATCAGGCATGTGCGATGCCTTGCTGCTCTGCTATGGTCATTACTCCACCGAGTGTGCAAGCGTGTGCATCTCTCTGAGTGTGCCTGTTCTGCTTAAACACAAATTCCAAGGAACCAGTAGGTGGTATTGAAAGCCTTCCGCGCGCCGTTTCGGATGTTTGGTTGTCAACATTGTGTTGTCGGTGCGACAGAAACACATGAGAGATTCCGGCCCAGCAGTGGATCAGCCTACGTTCACTTGGCCCGATTGAGAGTTTGGATCACAGTATTCATTTCTGCGCTCCCCCCTTGTGTCATATGTCTTGGACCTGGTATTTTTGTTGTGGAAATGTTATGTTCACTTTCGTAGCGGTTGTAAAAAGGTGCTGGCGTAAGAACTGCACCGCGGCGTAATGAGGTGTCTCCAATATTTAGCACCTCTCATGACAAACAACTGCTGGACTATTTGAAACACTTTTCCGAGTGATACTGTGCAGTTTGGTATGATGGGAAAATGCAACCACAATAATAAATATATTGCTGAATACAGAATATTGCTTCCTTTGATGCTGTTAAACATAACCGGCACCGGGTCCGGTATTATTGGCCAAAGTTGGCATCGTTTTCTTCTGCCAATTCAGATTAAGTATTGCCTGGATTTTGACAATCACACGTAGCGTTTATCAGCAAAATATGATGAGAAGCGACCGGTATTGATACAGGGCTCCACAATAAACTATTGATACCTCTGATAGCAGAACTTCATGCTCTAAAATGGATTCTCAAATCAAAATATTGACACGTTGATAGTTCAGTCATTTGACATAATGTATACCATTATTATTATTATTATTTTTTACATAATGTATACCATTAACAGGAAAACCGTGGAAAGTAACAAAATAATTAGGATGTTGTCAAAATGATACGACTTTTGTAGTAGGTGTGTAACAGATCACTCTTACAGACATTCTTAAAATGATTCATTTACTTAGATTTATCTATTACAGCAAGCTTGTCCACATTCGGGTGGGGGTACGCGTCCTGACTGTTGTTTGCGCTTATGC
>QODF01000034.1:1544838-1667219 GCA_024372805.1 Oostethus manadensis | reverse complement strand
TGGCCTGGGAACGCCTCGGCCTCCGCTGGGAAGAGCTAGACGAAGTGGCCGGGGAGAGGGACCTCTGGGCTTCCCTGCTTAGGTTGCTGCCCCCGCGACCCGACCTCGGATAAGCGGAAGAAAATGGATGGATGGATGGATGGATGGATTAAAAGTCTAACCCTAAGTGTTCACAGTACGAGATGTTGTTTTAGTTGACTGATGGTTATGATTGGCACTTTTATCTATTCCTTAGATTGCAATATTTGTTTTATTTTGAATCCAGTGGCACCACAGAAAGCTAATATTGAACATCTCTGTCGTACCGGTGGGATACATTGTGGTCGCGACAATGCAGTTTTAGTTATTGCGGTAAAGGCATTATTGTGGCTCATTAGAATATGCAGATGTGTCTAATATTGTGGGTGGGATCTTTACCACTCACCTGAGGTGAATTCCATTATCCTGTGTCATAACTTGAGAAAGCAATTACAGATTTTTGGATCCAGAACATTTTGGCATAAACTTTTACGCCCCTACCTCATATATCACCTCCCTCCCATCCTATTTCTGTTCTTTCACACGTCATCACGCTGTAATTGCTTTTCTCTAGGAGACTGAGCTAACTGGGATTCAGCGCCAATATGCACAATATAGTCTAAAGAAGCATGGAAATCTCATGGCAAAACAATGTATGAAACATACTTTAATTCCAAACAGAAACCATTTCCCCCCGCGGGTTTAGTGGACTTCAATGAGATCCTAATTAGTTGTGGCATTTTTGGCAAGCCCTTCAGTACGTTTCATACATTTCATACAACCTGTATAGAATATGTTGAGAAAAAGAATATGGTCATTTGTGCCAGATCATACAATAAACACATTTTTTTGCCACAAAGACAGGTTGTCTTAATGTTATTAACTGTATGGTCCTTCTTTGAGAAGCCTTAATATCCAGGTTGTTTTTTTTCTAAGAGGTCGTACGGTTCTCAGTAAAGCCTTGGCGGTCCTCAGCTGCCTCGACTCCCGAGATTTTCAGGACACAGACAGCAGTACAGCCTGCTGCCCAATATGTGACATTTCCAACAACATTATATCGCATAACACATAGTATATAAAGGACATTATGGACGAAATATGCTGAGTCATCCCGCCCCGAATCGGGTGACTAGGGTACCTCAAGGACATTTTAAAAGGAGATCACAAAGACGATCAAATTCCTTTGTAAAAGATATGAACATGCTGTCCTGACACAACCTGTTGCAGAACTCCCTGGTGGTGTCATTAATAGCAGAGAAAGGTGCTTTCCATCCTTAAACGGCTCACCCGCCATTCGGCACCTTTTGAGAGAGCACAGTACATCTTTCTCCCTCATACGGTTTAGAAGGCCACACTGGACAAAAACGCTGACTGTGCATTGTTGTGCAACTGGATCAGTTGCAGGTGCTGCTGGCTGCAAGTAAAGCTTTGATTGTTGCCACTATACCCTGGATAAATAGATAGCAGTGGCGGCTGCTGGTCGTTTAGGGAGGGGAAGCTTGTATTTCCCCCTGCTTACATCATACATTATTATAAATTGTCAAAATACAGCAGAGAAATGGTTTGACCCCCGGGATGCAGAGACACAGGCAGAGTGTGCAAAACAAAAAGACATTTAAATGGCTCTTTTGATGCTAAAGGTTGCCGACCCCTGGTCTAGGTGACCACAACAACCAGGAACACAAGTAACGTACACATGTAATAAACCAGTACCGTCGCAGGGACCACTAATTGGGATTGGCCCCAGCTGTGCCCAATCCCACTGTCACTACCAGCTGGGAATGCAGCCCTCCAAAATAAGAGCGCAAGACAGGAAGTGTCTCCTCCTGTCCTGCTGAGCACGCCATAGATTCTACCCTCCGTTCCTAGTCGTTTTCAACACAGACAAAGTCGCTAGGGATTGGCAAAGTCTTCCGGATTATTTCAAAAACAACGATGCAAAATCTTGTAAAATGGTCGGCTGGCGGTTTATAATTAAAGATCGCTAAATCCTTCCTTTTACTGTCAATTAAAAAGGGATTCTGCCACAGATAGATCATCCCAATCATCATGCAGAAGCCGAGCATCCGGGCCAGCCCCATAGACTCCCAGAGGCACTCAGCGTCCAGTGGGTGGGACAAAACCCAGCATTTAACCAATTACCGTCCAGTTTTGATCCGTCGAAGTCAGCAGAAGCTCAGCATCCAACTGTGTAAGGCTTTATTAAAATGCTCTTAATCTACGAGGATGATGAATGAGAAGGAAGTTACCTGTGACAAGTAGCTGATTCTGAACAAAAGATGAAGGTATTCTAGCACACATTCAGTCAATGAAATGTACACATTGAGTATGTATTTTACCATATTTTTGTGGGGAACATTTTAGGGGAAGCTGAGCTTCCCTTGCAGTCTTACAGCAATCGCCACAGATAGATAGACAAATACGTAGATACATAAAGTATGTACATAAGTACATACTTTGTTCATCTCCAAGAGAAATTCACATTTCTAGTAGCTCTGCAAAAATGTCATAATAAACATAAACACTTCACTTCATAAGAAAACAAACAAAGCAAGAAAGGAGAGATGAGAAAAATAAGATTAGGCAGAGTCTGCAGCAGCATCATCCCCGCTGGCTCAGAATCAGAATCAGAAAAACTTTATTGCCATTGTAAGTGAACAATTCACAAACTAGGAACTTTCTTTGGCAACTCAGTGCGATGTAGAATTCTAAGTAATTCTACGTCTAAGAATTCTATGTAAACATAGAGCATTAAATAAACAT
Source organism: Oostethus manadensis (assembly GCA_024372805.1). Lineage (NCBI taxonomy): Eukaryota > Metazoa > Chordata > Actinopteri > Syngnathiformes > Syngnathidae > Oostethus > Oostethus manadensis. The sequence continues at coordinate 1,664,438 of QODF01000034.1, read as the reverse complement.
AGAAGAAGCCCCAGTTGCTAATTGTTTTTTTGTGAATCAGATTTTTGCCGTGGCTGAGGTATCTGGGGTAGTTAAAACACTCCCCAGTGGCAAGGCTCCGGGGGTGGACGAGTTTCGCCCTGAATTTCTCAAGGCTCTGGATGTTGGGGGACTCTCTTGGTTAACACGCCTCTTCAACATCACATGGAAGTTGGGAACAGTACCTCTGGACTGGCAGACCCGGGTGGTGGTCCCCATTTCTAAAAAGGGTGACCGGAGGGTGTGTTCCAACTATAGGGGGATAACACTACTCAGCCGCTGCAGGAAAGCCTATTCCAGGGTGCTGGAGAGAAGGGTACGACCGTTACTCGAACCTCGGTTACAGGAGTTGCAAAGTGGTTTTCGTTCCGGTCGCGAAACACTGGACCAGCTCTACACCCTTGCATGGGTACTGGAGGGTATGTGGGAGTTTGCCCAACTGGTCTACATGTCCTTTGTAGACTTGGAAAGGGCATTTGACCGGGTCCCTAATGGTGTCCTGTGGGGGGAGCTCCAGGACTACGGGATCGGTGGTCCGCTACTACGTGCCCTTCGGTCCTTGTACAATCAAAGCAGGATCCTGGTTCGCATTGCCAGTAGTAAGTCAAGCTTGTTTCCGGTGAATGTTGGCTTCCGCCAAGGCTGCCTTTTGTCACCGATTCTTTTCATAATCTTTATGGACAGAATTTCTAGGCGTAGCCAAGGCGTTAAGGGAGTCCAGCTTGGTGACCTTAAGATCTTGTCTCTGCTATTTGCGGACGATGTAGTCGTTATGGCCTCATCAAGCTGTGACCTTCAGCGTTTACTGGAGCAATTTGCAGCTGAGTGTGAAGCTTCTGGGATGAGATTCCCACCATCACCTATGGTCATGAGTTATGGGTCATGACCGAAAGAATGAGATCGCGAATACAAGCGGCGGAAATTACTTTCGTCCGTAGGGTGGCTGGACTCACCATAAAAGATAGGGTGAGGAGCTCGGCCATCCGGGAGGAGCTCAGAGTAGAGCCGCTGCTCCTTCACATCGAAAGGAGCCAGTTGAGGTGGCTCGGTCATCTAGTCCGGATACCTCCCGGGCGCCTCCCTGGTGAGGTGTTTTGGGCCTGCTCAGCTGGGCGAAGGCCCCAGGGAAGACCTAGGACACGCTGGAGGTTCTATGTCTCACAGTTGGCCTGGGAACGCCTTGGTGTCCTCCCGGTGGAGCTGGAAGAGGTTGCCGAAGATCGGGGAAATCTGGACTTCGCTACTGAAACTGCTCCCCCTGCGACTCGAACCTGGATAAGCGGAGGAAAATGGAATGAAATGGATCAGATTTTTTCTAGTGAGACCAAAGTTATCCACATGTTTTGGCTTTTAAACACATTATGCCATGCAGCAGTTTCAGTACAAGTGTGCAACTTGTAGTATTCCATGGTGGACATTTTGTGAGCTACACTCTGAAGCAATGTTAATGATAGGATAATATGTAATATTCATAATCCTCCCTGCAATGAAGTAACAAAAAAAACGGTTTATTGACTCCTGAATCTTTATCCTTGAGCCAAGGCTGCCGATGAAATGCTCACATATCCCGAATGATTCCGGAAATACCAAATCCTTTGCCAAATTCCCAAACTGGCATGAAAGAACTTGCTGTTTTATCTGACAGAGCCGCATTGCAATGTATGATGGCCAGCAGGGAATTCCTTCTAACCTGCTTAACCAAACACCGTGAATAAGCACTTTACTCGCAAGTGATTTCCCTCCCCTGCCTGGTGAGAATCAGTGATGCATATGTGTTTTGGGGAACGGAGCATGGTGGGATCACAAATAAAAGTAGTGACCCCGGGCCATGGAATTTTAGGAATGGTATTCGAGGAACATGCCCATCCTTAAGAGCAGGCATGCCCAAACCCCCCCTCTGGGTTCCTACAGACTTATACAACACGTCTGCAATACACACACACACACACACACACACACACACACACACACACACACACACACACACACACAGAAGCACATACAGCACACACACGACAATAAGCAGGCAGTCCCCTACCCCCTTCCTTTTGTTGTTGTTGTTTTCTCTTCTCCCCCTTTCATATTGGAAAGGCATCTCCGCTCTTGAAAACACAACCTAAACTGGCGACACTCTAGCTTGCGTTGGACTTTGGTCAGCCAACAGAGTCGTCGATACAAGCGAAAGATAAAGGAGGAAGGCATCAATGCAAAAATACTCTGGAAATGGAACAAGCATGGCCGAGACCCCAGCAGCATCAGGGTACTGGATGTCAATACAAAGCTCCTTTGAGCTTGCGCATTGTCTCCTCCCTGGCTTGCCGTCTATGATTAGTCAGCAAACGGCTATCATAGAAGGCCCTGGCCTACTTCTGCACAGGAATTCGACCTATGACATCAGTCTGCCGCAAAGAGGCCAAAGTCTGCCCAACACAGGCCCTATAAAGTCCAGGTGGAAGGGCTTAAAGATTTTGGCTGCTTTGAATTTCCTATCACCTTCTCTCTGATTCATTAGCACGTGCAGACAAACCGCAGAGACATTAAACATATCCTGCAATGTTACTAAAGGAGCATAAAAGTGAGCGAATGTGTTATTCTTTCATGAAAAAAAGGATGTGACAGAGACATGACCAGAAACAGACACAAGGTGGACACAGAAATGCTTTTGTAGTTTCCTACTTAGCCACGACCGAAACCTCTCCAGCGCCAACCACAACCATTAAACCTTACCATGTTTTATTTTCCTAACATGAACCGAAGTTGAACGGCCTAAACCTCACATTAACCTTGACCCTCTAACTTCCATTCGAGGGACACGACCACGTCAAATAACCCGGGATAAATCTGCACAACATGTCACTTGCACTCCAAGATCATACGCTTACAGTATTTTCCAAAAGTTCGTCGGCATCTGAATGCACACACACGCACACACGTACAATTTCAGACACACACAAGCAGGGATAAAGCAGACACTGATGGAGGAGGGGTTCACGAGAAGAAAAACAGAAAATGTGAGAATAGAAATGGGGGAGAAAGAAGGATAAATCCTCCCTTGTGGCGGCGCCCTTGATTCAACCAGTTTGATGTTTCTTTCTTTCTTATCAATAGGACCTTTGCATCTATTACCCTACAAAAACATCCTTCAGAGGGAAAGGGGATGGGGGAGTGAAGGGGCTGGAAAGGAGGGGGGTCGTCTTTGGTGGTTAGTGTGGGAGACAACCTCCTTGTAGCGCATTCCAGGCTTTTGTCGTCCCTGGGAATTTGTTTCCTGTCAACATCTTAAGCCACTAGATAATGCTTTATCAGGCATCCCCCACCCCAGCAATGAGAGACGAAAATATGAATGAGGAAATACCTTTTAAGTGACACGTCTTCTTTATATCTGCAATTGGAACCAACCCAGGAAAAGATGTTGGAGGTTCTTGGGAGAAACTCCCTGAAATAATCATGAAGATAAGCGGCGACTAAGTGACATAAAGAAATATTTACAGATATTGTTCCAAGAAGAATGTTTTGGGTGTTATTTCATAGCCGCTCGGCGTAATTTATTAGGTGAAACCAAACGAGCTCATGTGTGGCGACATATGAGCTTGTTTGGTTTTACAGCCCTATGTGTGTGTGTGTGTGTGTGCCCTCTGCACGGGCAGCCTGGGGCCAGTAAAGCTCTCCCTGCACCAGCAACCACAACCATTCTCCCCCAATTACATCACATTTCCAGATCCCAGCAATCAGTTCAGCTGCTGCTGAATTCACAACACAGAATTTAAAAGGCAAAATCCTGGCAAAATGTGGGTTCTATGTCATTTTCTGTCAGGTATTCACACCGTCATTATGTTTTGATGGCAGAGGCAAAAATCAGAGGGGTTTTTCAGAGCGGTCTTTCAGAGGGGTTTCTGTTTTTTGATGAACAGCCTATTTCGGTTTGATGGTTGTTTGCAATAAATTGCTTACACAAAATGTTCAGTCTCACTCCCATTTCTTCTTTTTGCATTTTGAAGCTCTACGTAGAACCCCTTTTAAGATCCAACAGTGCAAAATGTACGTTCAATTTTTCACTAGGTCTTAAAATTTTGATCCAACTTGCAAAGACAGACCAACACTTTTTCCTGTGAGGCGTATTTACAGTTCGACCATTCGACGGCAGTGACTAAAAACTACTGAAGTTCATTCAAGCAATTTTCTATTTTTCACACACAAAAGAAAATAACGGCTAAGGTGGCCCAATATAATTGTCTTGGATACATGTCTGGTATCAATTTTACTAATACTACTGCACTGTGTTTGAAAATTGCAAAACTATTCCAAATGCCTGTAACTCCAGCCTATAGCTTAGTTCAGTGGAATTGCAGAGAGACATGCAAGAGACATTGCAAAGACAACAAATTATACTATGGTGTGTGGTAGCTGGATTAAATTTTCAGTTCATTTGGAGCTGTTAATAAACATAAAGTATGTTAATTATATATATTGCTGTCCTGTCATTTATTTTTGTTATAAGATACAATACAAATTGGTATATTTCAGATATAGTTGCAAATGGTGATTAATCATGTTTAATTCATTTGTAAACTGTGATTGATCAGTTTAAAAAAAACAAAACCTTTTTTTTATTTTTTGTCTTGTCCAGCATCACAACAGCTGAATGGGAGTCAAGATGCCTTTAAATGCTGAGCAAAATTTCTTTGCCAAGGGAAACTTCATAATCCAAATGAGTCTCCCTTGACATTTGACTGCGTTTATTATGAATTTTGTTGCGCCACATTTCGATGCCGGACCTGACCTGAAAAGGGACGGGTGAGGGGTGGGGGATATAAAAAAGGTTGGAGAAGAAACTCACAAACATATTTCAACCATATTATAAACAACCATGATAACCACAATTTCAGCAACAAGCAGAACAGTCACAGAGCAAAATGAGCAAAAATAAAGGGGAAAGAAGAAAAAAATAATAATAATGATAATACTAATATACCTGTACACACATTCACATACATATACATATACACATATATACATATATATATACATATACATACACACACACATATTCGTACACGTATACATACACATACTGTGCACATACACATATCCATGCGGTACATACATACATACACATACAGTGTGCATATATATGTATACACACATACATACATATTTACTAATAATGATAACCATACAAGAAAAACAACGAGAAAAGAAACAGAACCTCTTGAACAATGAACATCCAGATGACACGTGCAACAAATCTACATTAAATCTACATTACTCTGCAGTGACAGGATAACTGCATCAGAGTGGAGCAGAGAATGAGGAGATGTTCGTGGTGAACACAGCCATGCATCCCAAACCAAATCACAAAGTGAGGGTCCGACTAGGAAGACGGCGGAGCACGGCCCCCCAGCAGGCTCCCTACAGAGGGGAAGGCCTGACTCCGCCTCCCCAAGAGGCAACCGCGAGTCCACCTCGAAGAGGTGCAAGGGATACACGGCCGGACGCCACTCGCCAGCCGAGCAAGGGCCACAGGGGGGGCCCGGGCGCCAACCGCCGGAACACCCGCCGGGGGCCGGCCAGCTTCGGGCAAGCAGGAAAACCGCTCCCGAGCCCCAGGGCCCAGAAGCCACCCAACCCCCAAAGCAGGGGCCATATTCAACACCCCGGGAGCTCCAGGCTCCAGACACAACTGCCGCGGGCCATTGCCTTCCCCGACGCCAGAGGCAGGCGCCCGTAGAGGGCCCAAATAAAAAAAATCAAACCTAATTAATGGACATCCTTAATACCCAATCAACTATACATGTATTACAATTAACTGTATTTATTGGTTGCTACAATTGACAATTTTTTAAAACAAGCGAAGCATGGAAATGATCGCGAACATGTAACCCATTCCTCCGTGTTGTTTTGCAATGAGGGGAAACATTAATTTCATTCATTCATTCATTTTCTATACCGCTTGTCCTCATTAGGGTCACGGGGATGCTGGAGCCTATCCCAGCAGACTTTGGGGGACCGGCGGGGTACACCCTGGACTGGTCGCCAGCCAATCGGAGGGCACATATAGACAAACAAACATTCACATTCATACCAATGGACAATTAGAGTCACCAATTAACCTAACATGCATGTTTTTGGAATGTGGGAGGAAACCGGAGTACCCGGAGAAAACCCACACACGCACGGGGAGAACATGCAAACTCCACACAGAGATGCCCAACAGAGATTTGAACCCAAGTCTTCCAGATCTTCTGACTGTGTGGCCAATGTGCTAACCACTCAGCCACCTTGCGGCCACATTAAATTTGACTTATATAAAATGCAAACAATAACTAATAATTATCCACTATTGTTTTTTGGCCGTTGTTCGATATGCCAGTATTGTCCAGCTCAATTTCCTATTCCGATATCAACCGATATCAGTATGTGTAACATCACATAGCTCCTAATTTCATGCCTAATTTTGTTGTGATGGCCCACTGGAGGCATTCTCAAATTCAACAAGATTTTCTAAATTCAAACATTGTGCAAAATAAGAAAACTACTTCAGCTTAAGTTACAGAAAAAGTGCCATATTTATTTTATTTTTTTAAGTGTCTCAAACAACAGTTTGGATCAAACCCCTTCAGATAATCTTAACAATTCCCCCAACAAATAAGCAAATTTGAATTGTTCTCTAATTGCAAAACATTGTACTGTACAACTATGTGCAGCATAGCAGCATGTAAAGCCAACTAAAATGTAATGCACAGTGTAGGACCATTTGTTGGATACTTCATGAACTGTTTCTTTAGAAAAACTCTGTCATAGTTTTGTTTTTTCTCGGTTGACTCTTTAAGCTTCTTTTTTTTTTTCAATGCCGCCTGTCTCTGTTGCTTCTTCTCATTACTTTGCTGCACAAATGCTCTCTGAGTGATTCATCCTGAGGTGGGCGATTTAATTGGAAGTTTTAAAGGAAGAAGTCTTGGTTTCGCCTCGCATAACCAACGCTTTGAAGTCATCTTCATCGAAGGAAACACCAATAAATTCAAACCACAGATGTATCGATTGTCAGGCATAGAGCGAGCCAGCTTGTTACTTCAGCTGCTTCATGACGCAGTTTGATGAGGTCATTATTTGAGCATCGGTCTCGGGACCCCATAAGTCTATATACAGTATATCCATCCATCCATCCATTTTCTATGCCGCTTATCCTCACCAGGGTCGTGGGTATGCTGGAGCCTATCCCAGCTGACTTTGGGCGGGAGGCGGGGTACTCCCTGGACTGGTCGCCAGCCAATCACAGGGCAGACAAACAACCATTTACACTCACATTCATAACTATGGGCAATTTAGAGTCGCCAATTAACCTAACATGCATGTTCGGGAATATGGGAGGAAACCGAAGTACCCGGAGAAAACCCACCCACGCACGCACGAGGAGAACATGCAAACTCCAACATGCTAACCACTCAACCAAGTCTATAAATAGCAATAAAAAAAATTTGTTTTTATTATCGTGGAAAAAACACTTTAATGATTTGTACAGATATTACATTTGTATGCCAATATTGGAAATATTAACATACCTAATACTATAATACAAATAATTATTATAATGCAATTTTTTTCATATTTTTTTCTGTCCTGTTGCTGTCCTTCCATTGCTGTCAAAATGCATTATTGTGACATCTCTGCGTTCCCTTCCTGTGCCATCCATGAGATCCACTCACAGGGAAGTGAGCACAAGTGCGTGGTATGTTGGCAGAGTAAACAGTGGCTGGTGAAAGCCTGGACTGGGCTTATCAGGTCGCGTCTGTCTCACTGACCCTCCATTCCCACTTTGTTTGGACATACTGACCGACGGGTCACACTTCTACATCCTCCTCCAGATCTGTACCATTATTCCCACCATATCATGTTGTAAAAGTGAAAGGCCATGTTTTACTTCTGCACTTGGGGGCAAACAAACAGCCGGAGGTGCTGTTTGGGAAACCAAACATTGCATAAAGAGGCTCTACTACTGTGGGATGCTTAGATAGTCACCTCAGATATGTGCCCCATTCTACAGAAACAGTAGGGAAAGGTAAAGGCATGTTGTGGGCCATTGACAAATATTTACAGCTCACTTGGACAACAGCAGGAATGTAAGGGAACGTCTCTATCAGTCGTTAATAACCCCCCCCTCCTTCCTCTTTCACCTCCGTGTGTGGTACCACTGTGTTGTTCGGCTATTCCCCAGGTCTGTCTGTAGCCTGTCAGCCTGTCAGATTAAAGCCGGGCTCTCCCCGTCGTCCTTAAATGCCAAATGCTTTGTTTTCATTGAGGAGGGGTGCAGAATGTGTGTGATCTCTTGTCGGCCTCCTTCTCATTCATCTCTGCCAGAAGCCGGAGGGGCAGAGGGGGTAAAAGGGGGTTCAGGCGGGGGCAAGGGGCAGGGTCGTACAGGGGGAAAAGCGGGGTCAGAGGTTAAGCTAGGTTACCCCAAGCCTTTGCACTACAGCGGCGAAGAGGGAGATGGCTAGCAGACACAAGCACGCTCTCCAACACGCACACTTACCACTTGGGCCACCGGTAATGAAGACTTTCACTGACATTTCGCTCATGTCGGCAACACTGCGGTTATTGATGCACAGCGCGGCTCGTTATTGAGTGCAGATGTTGGGCTGAAATGAGCGGTGGCTACACAGTGATGAACACAGAACTGTGCTGTGTCTGCACATGGAGGAAGAGAGAAAGTGATTGAGATGAGTCTTTTCCAGGTGCAGAAGTTACCACCTGGAAGACTCACCTGTAAGCTGCTGTTTTTACTATACTCTACCTGTTTCATTCATCCCACCTGATATGTACGGCACTTCTTTGTGTGGGAGATGAATAAACTCAGCCTTTATATACAGGTGTGTGTGCAAGCAATTCCCACCACAACAGGGATTTTGTCCTCGCAATATAGACGCCATTCCTACACCTGTCAGGTTCAAAGGTCCTGGACCAATTAACCTCACATCAATACAGTGGAACCTCGAGACATGAAAGAGGTTTTCGGGTCTCGGAATTTTCGTATCATGAGACAAGATTTACAATATAAATGGCGTAATTCGTTCGAGCCCTCTCGAAAACATAAATATTGCACCCACCCAAAATAAATATGTTCAATATGTGCGTGAATGTTAAAAAAACCAATGAAAATAACAAAATCTATGAAAAATATGAATAAATGTTATTAATAATAATGACACTTTACCTTTCGGATCGACCGAGGTGAGCTTGATAGATTAAATGAACACACTACATTACATACTAAACTTAACACTGATTTTTCTTTATTTTAATTTTTAACAATGGACGGAAGCTTTTTGGTACGATGGGAGGAAGAGGATGATGGGAGATAACCGAGATAACCAATGGGAGGGCAGCTTCTTCTTCTTCGGTTTTACGGCTGTCGGCATCCATTACTTTGGTGCATTACCGCCCCAGGGGAAGGCAGCCTGTGTAGCAGTGCAGTACATTCAAAATTCTGGGGGGCACTTTCCATTTTCATTTTCGTATTTAAATTTTTTTTTGGTTATTGTCAGAAATATTTTCAAAGCCCAATTTGTACCCAATACGGTTTTCACAAGTCGAGGTTCCACTGTACATCATGCTGACAAACCACCCATCCATTTTCTATGCCGCTTATCCTCATTAGGGTCGCAGGGGTATGCTGGAACCTATCCCAGCTGACTTCGGGTGGGGTACACCCTGGACTGGTCGCCAGTTAATCGCAGGGCAGACAAACAACCATTCACACTCACATTCATACCAATTTAGAGTCGCCAATTAATCTAACATGCATGCATGGATGCATGTTTTTGGAATGTGGGAGGAAACCGGAGTACTCGGAGAAAACCCACACACACGCAAACTCCACATAGAGATGCCCAATGGAGATTCGAACCCAGATCTCCCGACTGTGAGGCCAACGTGCTACCCACTTATCCATTATACTTTGCACAGTATATAATATATGGACTAATATTAAGGCACCTCACCATTACACCTACAGGAAACATATACTGAATAAATGATTCATCATTAAAGGCATGCTAAAAAATTCTAGACTATGTGATCGAGGGTTGAGGTCAGAGCCCTCAAGTTATTCAGCTCGATCAAATCCAACTTAAATACAAACATAATAAAAATGAGTGTCAAGCCACAATAAATAGTATTTTTTACACCAAGGACTGAAGGTTATTCCTGCACATGCGATGTTTTCTTTCCTGCAATTTGAGGATATCCTCTTTTTTTCCCTGTGCAACTGCACTTTCTATGGGCTAGCTCAGCAAAGAAAAGATCTAGCAGAATTTCCTCAGGCAAGGCACACTATTGAGTAATTAATGAGTTGACATTTGAAAGTGTTTTCACTTCCTTGTGGGCCACAAAGTCAATGCAGTCCTGAGGGTTAAAAATAGCCCGTGTCATCCACTTATTCGTCATGTGAGAGACTGAAATTAAGCACTTTTTACTTTTGCTGTTTGGCTTGATTCTCTACTGGATTCATTAAAACATATCCTCTAATATTTGCGTAAATGACTAATATATTGTAATTCTGGAAGTTTGTGAATGTGAGGATGAAGGTGAGGACATGGGGATAAACTTTGGTCTTGTCAAACATGAGGCAGCGATAAACCAGTTTATAATAATAACAATAATTCATTTATTCATACACCGCTTTCAGAAGACAAACTTTACAGCTGAAAATACATAAATACACAGTAGACCAAATTACATTTTAATATTAAAAGCAGTTCCATAGAGGTGGGTATTTTACCGTTTTCTTTGAAGAAAATGCCACATTTTGGTAAATTTTATGGGAGCAGGGCAATGTTTACCAAAATCTCATCTGTAAAATTTGCATAAAAATGCCCAAATGTAAATTATTTATTGTACTATTTCCTTTAATAAATGCTTGATTTGCACTTTGTATGAGTAAAAAATTCAATATAAATAAAATATTTTAAAAAATCAATTTTGACATTTTTACATGTGCGTCTCAAATGTTCAGTGGCATTGAGTGCCTCACTATTTCCTTCATTTTTTTGTACATACAGTACACATAAACTGTAACTTCACTGTAACCTCAAGCCCTCTAGTGTTTAAAACTTGAAGAGGATGTTGTAGTAAAATGAGTGTGATCTGTGCAAAAGTTTCCACAGATTTTGGGTTAAATTATTGGATCAATTACTTGTTGAATCTAACATGGACATCACAACACAAGTATAGGAAATATTAGTGATGTCTGATATTGGCTATTTTCTATTCCGATGTCAAGTGATACTGATACCGATATGTGTAACATCACATATCTCCTGTAATGGAATTAATGCATACTGTATATGTATCTGTTGGAAAGCTTATAGAGCTGTCCACTAGCCCGGGGATGGGCAAACGACGGCCCGGGGGTCACATCCGGACCGCCAGACGTTTGAATGCGGCCGCCCCAGATGCTTCTAAAGTGTTATATAAACTTTTAACATACAAACTGGCAACATGACTTAGTAGTCAGAGTTAATCGCAGACAACGTTTTGATCAAGGGTTTGAAACTCGTGCCATGGAGGGCCGAGACACTGCAGGTTTTCTTTCTAGTCGGTCACTAAAGCAGGTGCTTTAATTGATGAGCTCCTGCCTTCAAATTGAAAGAGATGTTGATCATTCAAATCATCTGCTTTAGGGGAAAAGGGCTTTAGGCTGGAGAGAAAACCTTCAGTGTTTTGGTCCTCCGTGGCACGAGTTTGAGCTTTTGATGTCTAAAGTAGCTTTTCACATGCAGCAATCCAGACAACTACCTCACCCACAGTGCCAAAAGACAAAGTCAACCCATATGTGACGGACAACAACAGAACAACAACAACAAACCTACCCAGTGTCTGGGAAGTAAAAAAGAGGGACGTCAACATACTCCTAAATAGTCAATGTTGTATCGTTCATAGTTCAAATTGTATATCACACATCCTTTATTCATGTATATTCCGGGTGTCAGAAAAAAACAAACGATTTTGTTATTTGATGTGGTCTAATGTTTAAAGTGCTCCTGAAAAAAGGGACACAAGAACGTATAACATACACTGCTAAAAAAAAAATAGAGGAACACTTTTTAATCAGAGTATAGTAACCTAACAGTCAAACGTCTGCGATATTGATCTGTTCAGTTAAGTAGCAGAGGGGGTTGTTAATCAATTTCAGATGCTTTGTTGGTAATGAAATCAACAACAGGTGCATCAGAAGGGCAACAATGACACAGACCCCAAAAAAAGAATGGTTTTCCAGGCTGAGGCCACTGACTCCTCATCTCTTTTGGCTGATTTTTTACCGACTGACTTTCTACTGCTGTAGTTTTTCATTTGGCTTGGATCAACATCTCTCTCGATTGCATGGTGTGGTACCTGGACACTACAGAGGTTGCACAAGTAGTCCAACTCCTCCAGGATGGCACATCAATACGTACCATTGCAAGAAGGTTTGCTGTGTCTCCCAGCACAGTCTCAAGAGCATGGAGGACATTCCAGGAGAAAGGTAGTTACTCCAGGAGAGCTGGACTGGGCTGTAGAAGGTCCTTAAACCCTCAGCAAGATCGGTATCTGCTCCTTTGTGCAAGTAAGAAAAGGATTTGCACTAACAGAACCCTACAAAATGACCTCCAGCAGGCTACTGGTGTGAATGTTTCTGACCAAACAATCAGAAACAGGCTCCATGAGTGTGTCTTGAGGGCCCGACGTCCTGTGGTGGGCCCAGTGCTCACTGCTGAGGACTGTAGAGCTCGATTGGGATGAGAGCAGATTCAACCTGAGCACATTCGACTGAAAGGGTCTGCAACATCCTTCAGCATGACCGGTGTGGTGGTGGGTCAGTGATGGTCTTTAGAGGCATATCCCTGGAAGGCCGCACGGACCTCTACAGGTTAGATCATGGCACCATGACTGCTAGCAGGTATCGGGATGAAATCCTTGGACCCATTGTCAGAACCTACACTGGTGCAGTGGGACCTGGGCTCCTCCTGGTCCACAACAATGCCCAACCTCATGTGGTTACAGTATGCAGGCAGTTCCTGGAGGATGAAGGAATTGATACCATTGACTGGCACCCATGTTCACCTGACCTAAACCCAATAGAACACCTCTCGGACATTATGTTTAGGTCCATCTGGCACCCCCAGGTTGCTCCTTAGACTGTCCAGGAGCTCAGTGATGCCCTCGTCCAGATCTGGGAGGAGATCCCCCAGGACACCATCCGTGGTCTCATGAGGAGCATGCCCCGACGCTGTCAGGCATGCGTACAAGCACGTGGGGGCCACACAAACTACTGAGAATCATTTTGAGTTGCTACAAAGACATTTTGCCAAAATGGACCAGTCTCCTGCATCGTTTTTTCACTTTCATTTTTGGGGTGTCTTTGATTTCCTTCCCCCTATAGAGTGATCATTTTCATTTCTATCAAATGAAGTGGCATCATTTTGTTATACATCATCTACTTATTATCAGGAAAGATATTCACGATCATTTCCCCCCGTTTAGATCTGATGTGTTTTCAAAGCGTTCTTTTAATTTTTTTGAGCAGTGTATATTGTAAGATACTTTTGCAAACAAAATAAGACAAATAATTCTAGGTGGACTGGAAATTGTGTGCGTGTATCAAATGTATAGCCTGGCTTTTTGGAAAGTCTGTGTCCCATTTGGCATAAAAGTAAAGCACTCAATGAGGACTTTGGAGTGGCCTAGTCAAAGTCCTGACCTGAATCCTATTGTGGCATGGCCTTAAATAGGTAGTTGAAAAACGCTCCAATTTCTCTCCCTTAATTAAAAAAGGTTACATTAAAAATGGCATTTGGTCTTCAGTTATGTTGTCATGGACTAATATTTCAGTTTGTTTGATGATCTGAATGTGTGACAAAGATACAAAAATAAATAAATAAATTAAAACACAGTTTTGATTGGCTCTGTCACAATCATCTTCATTAAGGATTCAATTAATAATTATTTTAGTATTTTCTTATTATAGTTTGTTGAAGAATAAAATGACCAAATGTAAAAAAATATATATTTATATAGCAATAAAAATAGTAAAAAATAGTCTAATTAATGTACACTGTAAACTCACAAAGAAATAAGTAAACATTGGTAAATTAATACGCCGCAGGTTTACGGTGTCAATTAAAATTAAGCACATTCATCTCTGTAAAGTGTGTGGGATTGTGTATGTGTACCTATTGTGAGCTTTAGTACACATTTTTGCAAATGTCAAAAAATACTTTGGACTTAAACCTCACACTTCTTGGGTAGAATACATTCGATGCCTTTTTAAAAAAAGGAAAACTGCACTTTATTGGGACTATTTTCCCATCTTTTCTGTGCGTTCTAAATATTGAAAAACTGCCAGGATGAGGCTGCTAACAGTACACACCTACTCCACCATTAAAGCACGTTTTTTAACGCATGTTTATCATTTTATATACACACTGAGCGCATGCAGTCACTGGCACATTCATGATAACAGCTAATACTTACACAATTTGGCGTATTTTGGGGAATTCCCTTCCTTTCATTGACCGTGTAGTGCAAAACACTAACAAAAAGCAAAACAAATTACAATTAAACCATTGGGAAGGGCATTGTACCACATGAATCAGACAAAAAGGGGTAACATTTGGAGTTGTGGCAGGTGTTAATGGAGGACTTTGTGTTTTCAAGTGGCACACACTTGAGCTGCTTGATGCAGTTTTGTTGTAAATGTGGCTGGTTGGTAGAGTAGTCCATCAAATTAAATTTAATTTGGGTATGAGAGGAGTACAATCCCCTTCCGAGTAGTGTAATTGTAATATGTTTTGGTTTTTGTTAATGTGTTTTGCACTTCTCAGCTACCAACAATAACTGGAAAAAGAATGTACCCGGAGCTGATTGGTCCATATGTTATCATTTCCTGTAACTCTTGAAAACTCCTTTCCTGGGTGCATTGATTTTCCATAGCCCATAGCAACAAATGCTACTTCGGTCAACAACAGCAGCAGAGAAGGTCATGTGACACTAGTGCTAAATGTTTCATGGAGAAAATAAGACCATAATAAACACTTTCCGCTCCCACTGGGATGCCGACTGATGCGATAGCTGTATCTTTCAGCACAAGACCCTAATGAACTGTTAAGTTCAGCATAGTCCTCAGGTGAAAAATTCTGCGTGTAAACCCAGCATCTACTCTATTTTCCTAGCAATGTGATTGCCTCTAAGTGAGCCAGTGTTTACTGCTTCAGTCTGTCCGGATGTTTAGTTGGTAACATGTGGAAGCTCAACGTTGACCAATTTTTAGCTGATTCATAACCTAGCACTAATGTTTCCAATGCGATGGTTTCGATAATGTTTTCTCTCAGTAGTGGCCTGAGGTGTTGTGAGTTGCTCTGTTAGCGAGGCACTGGGTCACTACGGCACAAAAGTAGTTCTTTTGACTTAGCTACTACAATAATGTCGCTGCGACTTAGTTAGTATGCAGCTCACATTATATAAATGAAACATTGTTGCCGTTTTTTGAAGGGGTGGGTTTTTTTTAGGGGGCTATACGCATTGTTAGCAGCCCCGTGCTAGCTCTAAAAAGAGGTGTGTTCATGTCTCACTTAAGAATTGTGGATCATAGACAAAGAAGACTATTTTTCTCTGAATGGTGTTGCAATCACACTATGACATTTGTGGCAGGCCCCAGGAAGGGTGAGGGCTGCGGCGGGGGAACTGCATTTGTCCGTGTCTCTGTCCATGGTCCTGAATAGGCGATCTACACCCATAAACATAGATAGACATAGAACAGACTGATATTTTCTCAGCAACTTGGCCAAACAGACCTACAGTGCAAAAAGAACCAATTTTTCCTCCCAGAAAAGGCAGTTTCCTTGTTGCTTATTGTTTCAGAAAACAATGGCTCCTTTTGTAAGTTCAACATTATTTGTATGTAATTTACTACGATAGTGATACTAATAATTAAGAGGCTGTAAGGACAGATGTGATTTACTGCCAGGAGAAGAGACGAGGAACTTTCAACATTCATTCATTCATTTTATATGCCGCTTATCACATGCCACAAAACATGTGTTGTGTTCATTCATCCAATGGTAGGTGTAAGAAATATGTACTTCATTAGATGGGCCAGCTCTACTAGTGGACATTTGTTTGACAACTGTCAAGTCTACAATTCATATCTGTTAAAAATGAATATGAAATACATTTCTTACCATTCTGGGAATGCCATGCCCCTGTTTTTTTTTTTACATCATCCCACTATCTCTTGTGATGTTAACGCAGTAAGTGTGCTGGGAAGAGGAGAGCACTCAATTCAAATATCCACTCACAAGTACATGAGGAGATGTCTTCGGTAAATACGACAACAGGAAGTGATCGACTCCATGCAACATCCTGCCTTCTGAAAGCTAAATGAGCGGCAGTAAATAAATTGTCTCTCCAGTTTCCTGGTTTGCATTTGAGTGCATGTGTGTGCATGTGACTCATGCTAAAAAGAGCTATCCTTGCCGCTAACAGTGCTATGCGCAGCCCACCACTAAAAGTTTAGACTCGATCTGTTAATTAGACAAATGTCTCACATCTTCACAGCGGCGGTGCTAACAGGGCGCCTGTGACTTGTTGCGGATGTGCGTATGTGTCTTACTCACCTCCAGCCAATAACCATAAAATGCGGAGAGAAAATGCTGAGAACTCCTGACCTTCAACCCTAATAATGTCCAACTCACTCCAAGTCTAACACAAGCACACAGTCAAACACCAAGTGGACCAGCTCGCAGTTTGAGAATTTTGTGAAATCGAGGGATGAAAGGTAGTCCTTGGTGAACAACAACTCCATCCATCAATCTTTTATATGCAGGGTTGCTGGGTTGTAGTTACGACTGTTAGAGTGTAAAGCAGCCATAAAGCAACCCGCACCTTGTTTTTTAACGGTCGGTGGCACCTTTTAAAAATACAATTCACAACAGGCAGACATACTGCTATCAAATAAGCATCATATGTAATATGCATGTACTTCTAATTGACGTTTAAGGGATTGATATCGTAGAAAACAAAAAGCGTAAGTATTCAAAATACCACCCTTCGCATCAAACATCAAACAACACAAAACATTTGACAGTTTAGACAGACACCCTGTGGAAACTCATAGCACTTTATTGTATTCCAAGGAAGTTCATAACCATCACACAGCAGTTACATCAACAATCATACACAACGGACACCTCAGATACAGTAGCTTCACAGTGGAGATAAGAGTCATACAGGGGTGTTTATTACCTCCTCTCCTCTTCCTCTTGGCAGGCGACTGGATAATGAAGACAACCACAGACGAACAAAATCTGGACATTCAGTGGTCCCATTTAGAAGATTTTGATTTTGCTGACAACATAGTCCTCCTGTCACACATATATGCACAAATGCAAACTAAAGCCACAAGACTCACCATAACAGCAGCTACTACAGGACTTCATATAAATACAAGTAAAATCAAAGTTATGCATAGAAACCACAAATCAAAGAATGCCGTAAACCTGGACGAAGAGGCACTGGAGGAGGTGGACACATACATACCTGAGAAGCACTTTAGGGAAGGACGGAGGCAGTGACAAACATACAAACAAGGATAGCGAAGGCCAGAACCGCATATTTAATGCTAAGACGAGTCTGGAACTCAAGACACATCTTCACACAACTCATCGCATCTTTAACTCCAATGTCAAGGCAGTATTACTGTATGAGGCAGAAACACGAAGAACCACAAAAGCAACATCACAAAAGCAACTGCAAACAGATGCTTATGACACATCCTGGGAATCTACTGACCTAACACCATTACAAATGCAGAACTTTGGCAAATCACACAACAGGACCAAAAAGAGACTCAAAGTAAGCGCAGGAAATGGGGCTGGATCGGGCACACCTTAAGAAAATGTCCCTCTAACACAACCAGACAAGCCTTAACCTGGAACCTCGAGGGGAAAAGAAAAGCAGGAAGACCTAGAAACACCTGGAAAAGGTCGTTCGAGGCCGAACTGAGGGGAAAAGGAACATCGTGGAAGGAAGCAGAGACGATCTCCCAAAACCAAACCAGCTGGAAGAAGTTTATAAATGACCTATGCTCCCCTCAAGAACCAAAGGATGTAAACAACAAATCCTGCTGTTTACAGGTTAAAGCAGTCATATAGTGGATAGCGGATAGTGGTAGCGGATTAGAACTGCCGGAATGAATATTTGCGTTGTTACTGATGTAAGGACCAGAAACCCACATCATTCCATTTCAGGTTCTGTGGTTATCATCACACTTATGCAATCAATTGTACACTTTTGTGGTAATTTGGTAATTGAAAAAACACATAGAAGTGTGGTCAAAAGTATGCTCAATAAGTATTTAAAAGATGGATCACGTCGCACTCTCACAACTCAAGATTTCTGAGACACATTTTCCACATTTTTTTGTTGAACTGTAACGCCAAATTGTCATCTTTCTTAGCATTGGTAATGGTGATGGTTTGGTTCATTTTGATTTGCATAACAATTTACTTAGAAGTGTATCACATTTACATTTAGGGTCCGGTATTATCTGTTATTTTTTCCTAAATTCCGTTATATTTTTTTATTATTATTCCGTTTAATTTTTTCCTAAATTCCATTTTATGTCTGTTAATTCTGTTTTTTGTTGATGTTGTTTTTACACGTCTTTTACCACAACAGATTTTTTGTTTAATTGCCATATTTGCATTGTTGCTACAATTTTCCTACACTCCGAACCCTGTAGCTTATAACACAATGCGGGTAAAATATTGATTTTTTTATGACGGCGTATTAGGTCCACATAAAAAAAAAAACATAAGATTTAAGATAAGATTAAAAGTCCTAATTTTACGGCAAAAAACACAAGGCGCGATTTTATTTATAATGACACAGCAAAACAGAGTAGTTGGGCACAAACAGGTTAGCTTGGGTCAGCATCGTCCCACCGCTACTCTCTAATACCTCGACCCTCCACATAGGGCTCTCCGTTTCTTAGCAGGCTCAGGGAATGCCTATAAAATAAAGTTAGAACTTTTATTCCTATAAAGCTACGTTTTTACTCTCGTAATATGATGATCTTTTCTCTTACATATACAAAGTTGTTGTCAATTTATGACTTAATTCTCGAAATCTCGATAATTTTAATGCTTCATTTAACAGGCAAAATCATGTAAGGTACAAGAAGAAAAGGGTATGATGCAGCTTTTGAAATTTGAAAGCCATTGATCTGTCCACCCAGGAGGGAAGTCGAGCTGCTCCACGTAAGCTTGGTGTTGACGAATCGATGGTGAGGCGTTGGAGACGGCAGCGTGAAGAACTGATGTAATGCCAAAAGACTTTCAGAGGTCATAAAAGTAGATGGCCCCACCTTGAAAATGTTCTTGAGGACTGGCTGAACACACAGAGAGCAGACGGCTGAGGTGTATCCACCGTGCAGATCCGACTGAAAGCTAAAGAAATCTCCAGCCAAATGTGTATTGAAGATTTTCAAGGTGGATGTCATGGTGTTTTCGTTTTGTGACACGAAAAGGTTTGTCCGGACAACTCTCAGCAACTGTCAGCAACTCCCTAGAAAAAGTTGCAAAC
This sequence comes from Oostethus manadensis, assembly GCA_024372805.1. NCBI lineage: Eukaryota > Metazoa > Chordata > Actinopteri > Syngnathiformes > Syngnathidae > Oostethus > Oostethus manadensis. Next base: position 1,644,803 of record QODF01000034.1, on the reverse strand, counting down.
TGGTCCATTGGACCAGATGACATTACAAATAAGGATGAAGTGCCTTTGACATTGGACCTGCCTCTAACTCCAACAGTTAACAAGACAGGAGCGTCATCCATTATGGTGAAAGCAACTGGCCACGAGAGACGCACTTCACGTGTGTTTTGAGCACCACCGTTTCCGGACAAAAGCTTCCACCAATGATAATTTTTAGGCGGACGACTATGCCAAATGAAAAATTTCCCAAAAACAAAAAGCGTGGATGATAGAAGGCTTAATGACTGAATGGCTGACAGAGTGTTACAGTAGGCGCCCGGGATTATTTTGTCACCGGAAAAAAGCATTACTTGTTTTGGACAGTATGAGTCCGGCAGATCACAGGTTCCGTGGAATCAGCCATCAAGAGATCAAACTCAATTCCAGCTGTTATTCCTGGAGGTACAACAAACATTCCCAAAATCTTTCTGTCTTCTTTTCCTTTCTGTGTAAATACCGTATCTAATTTCCACTATACCAGTATATATTTGCCAGTATATATATTTGCATCTTATAGTCCAGGGCGGCTAATATATGTTAAAAAAGAATAATAATACGGTATATCAATGAACAAATGATGCTTAAATCCTTAGATTTATTGATGTAATCAGAATCAGAAAAACTTTATTGCCATTGTAAGTGAACAATTCACGAACTAGGAACTTTCTTTGGCGACTCAGTGCAACGTAGAATTCTAAGTAAACATAGAGTATTAAATAAACATAGAACTAACTAAACATAGAACCTGAGTAAAAAGTTGAAATCACTGATAAGTAAAGGCATGAGAGGGTTTTTAGTGCAGGTAGTATAAGGTGCCAAAAATACTGGTTATAAAGTGAGCATAGTGCAAATGTTATAAAGTGTTCATGAGTTCAACAGCAGCAGGAAAGAAACTGTTCTTGTGGCGAGAGGTTCTGGTCCGAATGGACCTTAACCTTCTGCCAGAGGGGAGTGGCTCAAATAGTCTATGTCCAGGGTGGGAAGGGTCAGCAAGTATCCGGCCTGCTCGCCCCCGTGTTCTGGAGATGTACAGGTCCTGGAGAGATGGAAGGCTGCAGCCGATCACTTTCTCGGCGGAGCGCACGATGCGCTGCAGTCTTTGTTTGTCCCTGGCAGTGGCCCCGGCGAACCACACTGTGATGGAGGAGGTGAGGATGGACTCAATAATGGCTGTGTAGAATTGCACCATCGTCTGGACAGGCAGCTTGGCTTTCCTCAGCTGCCTCGGAAGTACATCCTCTGCTGAGCCTTCTTGATGAAGGAGCTGATGGTCTGCTCCCACTTGAGGTCGTGGGTGATGTTAGTGCCCAGGAAGCGGAAGGAGTCCACGGTTGTGATGGGGAAGTCTGTCAAGACAAGGGGGGGCAGGTGGCTTTGACTTTCCTGAAGTCCACGATCATCTCCACTTTCTTCTGAGCATTGAGCTCAAGGATGTTGCAGCTGCACCACGACACCCGCCGGTCCACCTCCTTCCTGTAAGCAGACTCATCACCGTCTGAGATGAGCCCGATGAGGGTGGTGTCATCCGCAAACTTAATCAGTTTCACCGAGTCGTGGCTGGAGGTGCAGCTGTTGGTGTACAGGGAGAAGAGCAGGGGGGAAAGTACACATCACTGAACAATTTTGCCCAGTATTTTTCTAACTTTTCATTGCTACGGAATCATCGTCAAAAGGCCATATCCGTGCTTGTGGTTAAAGAAGAAGTAGTTGCAACCCTTATTCTATTACGCGTTGTGAACCTCTATTATTTTGAAGTCCGCTAAACTAACTAAACCAGCCAGTTCACACTTACCACTGCTGCTGTATGTGAAGAGTGTTTTCACTGATTCAGGAGGGGGCTGGTTAGTTTTTGTGAAGACATGCTGCTATGAATGAGTTGTCCGCAGGGCAAATATTTCCCCACACAAACGTTCCTTCTTCCCACATTTACATCATTCACAATATGTCAATATCCGCGAGATTCATTGGAAATTATACACGGAAATTATAGGGCCCTACTTACACAATTCAACATGTTGGAAAAAGCAGAGCTTATTTAATTCTACCCAATTACTGATGGTTGTTCACCTCCTGTGTTTTTTTCACTTTTTTAAACTTGTTTAACACGTAAAAATTACATAAAAAGGAAGGGTTAGAAATGTTGGCAATTAGGGGCTCTATTTTTGTAGACCAGGCGCAGGCGAGTCGAGGCGAAGGTGTGTGTTTTAGGCGCTGCATGGCGTATGTACGCCTCCGTGGCGAAGTGGCAAAGAGGGAGGAAAGAAGGCGTAACTGGGTTAGCACAGCTGGAGGAGTCAAATCTTCACCAATCAAATGAGCTTCTCTCCTCACCTTTAAACATGTCGCTGGCGAGGCGCATTGCAGGTTTTGTTTAGTATGGATGAAGACACCGGAAGACGGCCAAAACTTCTCCAGACGGAAATGGATGTTTTGGCCCGGGAGGTCCAAGCTCCCAGTGGCCGGATATATGGTCACGCGAGCAGACCTCCACGGGCCGATGATGCAATAGCGGTGTGGGAGGAGATTACAGGTAGAGTAAATCAGGTTTGCCCTGACGTACTGAGAACCGTTGCCCAGCGTAAAAAACGGTTCCATGATGTCAGAAGAAAGGCAAAACAAAAAGTGTCAGAGCACCAGAGGCACACGGTGGTCATCGGGGGCGGTCCCTCAACCAGTGTGACACTGATCTTGACGGAGGACAATGCGTCCTCCACCCTCTCAGCTGTCAGTATTGAGGGTTTTGGTGGGGTTAAGGTTGGTATTACAGCTAAGGTAAGCATCTAAGGAGAAGGAGGTCTGTTGGACAGAGGAGGTTGCGGTCAGAAGGAAACAGCGTGATAGAGGCAGACGGGACAATCAATATAGATCAAAATTTATGTCCTGATTTAGATAGTAACTTTAAACAGTGGTTTTTGTGATTATTAATTGCATTCAGATGTGCCTCGCTGAAATGAGACCCATGAAATTACAGGCTTGGATATCATTTGCTTGTTCTGTTTCTTGAAATTGCACGAGTTCTTTGCTCAATTTAATTCTCCATACATATATGCTGAAGTCTTATACGTTGTGCATGTGTACAAATGTTTTAAGTTGAATTTTTCCCTTAAGATGACCAAAATAAAATGTTGTGATGCCTGCATCTGATTTCAACTTCAAAGAAATAAACAAACAGATTAATAAATAAGTGTTGTCCAAAACATAGGTTTCTATTAAGGTAATAAGTTAGGGTTTCACAGTATAGTTTAATAGTCAGTAAATCTTATCTTTGAGATTGAGTGGGTTTTTCATGGTTCTTCGTAAAGGACCTTGTCACATGGGTTATATAGGCACTCAGCATTAACCCTTCCAGTATCACAATGTCCAGTTAGTTCGGCCTGGTCACTGATTCACTAGAGTAGTGATAAGATCTGTTGGCTGGGCTGATAAGACCACAAGCGAAGATCATTGACACTTGGCCAGCCAGCATTATGAAACCTCACTGCTTCTGCACCAATCTATCTTTTCACAGAAGAGAAAGGTTGATTGATCGACTGTGTTCTCTCTGTGTGCTTGGGAGGTGCGACATGACCATTGGTCTCCCCGTCCACTGCTGTAAATTCTAACCAGAACGCCACTTGTACTTTGGCATGAGGAAAGTCTACTAACTTCGCTCTGCACGTGCATGCCGGGAGGGTCACCTGTGGATCCAGGTCCACTAATTTCCCATTTAATTGATAAATTATTGAAACCAGAGTACAGGAGTATCAGCAAACATCATCATGGAGTGAAAGGTCTTTCTGACAAATAGAATTGCTTAGTGAATTACACGTACAATCAATTGACTATAAGCATGCATACAGAAGGTCACACCCGGATGTTTTCAGTTCTAACCAGGAGAAGTCTGTTTCTCAATCAAAAGTTTCACTTTAAAAAATACAAATTTAAAATTTCCAAAACAGTAATAGTCCCTAAACCGTAATTGAGTTGTTTCTGTCGGAACCATGATGAAAATGTTCTTCCCTTAACAAAGTGATGTCTTTCAAGTTGAACTTTTCCTGAACCGAGTGCAGTTATTCTTGTCAAATCTTAATGATAGTGTTGGTACATTATAAATGCTATGTTTTACCAAATGGAGGATTCAATGGATACATGCACTCCATATTGCAATTTCAAAACAGAATTACGCGCTTTATTGCAAACAACCATTAAACTCAAATAGGCTGTTCATTAGCTGATCAAAAGTGTATAAAAATGGGATTCAATGCCGTTTGCTGTCAGGTATCCACTCTGTCAGGACCTCTTAATGGAAAAGGCAAAAAAGCTTTCTCTCTTTGAACGCTGTTGGATTTTTGAGGTGCATAGCCAAGGCTTTTCACAGACACAAATGTACCAAACATGGGACATTGAAAGGTTTATTCTGTGATGAGAAAAAATGTAACCTTGATGGTCCAGAGGGCTTCTAACGTTATTGGCATGACAAGGACACAGTGGACGACGCGCCATCATGATCTGGGATGTGTTTTCCTTCAATGGAACAATGGAGCTTCAGGTTGTGCCAAGATCCAGGCAGTAGTTGAATGGCCCATTCCTACATCGAGGAAGCTGTTACAGAGCCAAGTTGCCGACCCTCTGAACAAGCTTACATCTTCTAAGGTTCTTTTTGACTGGTCGCCGGATGCTGACTTGGTCTTGCGGCATCTTAAGTCTTTTTTCACGTCGGCATCTCTTCTCATACATCCTAATCCCTCTCTACCTTTCTTGTCGCGGTGGATGTAGCCGAGACTGGAGTTGGGGCCGTTTTCCATCAGAGCCCCAATAATGATCAGAGGCTGCACCCCTGCACCTATTTTCCAGTCGTCTCTCGCCTGCTGAATGCAATTATGATGTTGGCAACCGGGAGCTGTTGGCTGTGGTCCTCTCCTTGCAGGAGTGGAGGCACTGGCTGGAGGGGGATACTCACCTTTTTGTCATCTACACGGACCACCGGAACCTCTCGTACATCTGTTCTGCTCAGTGCCTTAGCCCACGTCAAACCCGTTGGCCGCTTTTTCTCACCAGATTTGACTTTGTTCTCACCTATTGCCCAGGTTCCCTCAATGGCAAGCCGGATGCACTCTCACGGATGTATGCGCCACAAGTTGTCGACCCCTCTCCTGAGACCATCCTCCCACAGAGTTGCATTGTGGGTCTGTCCAGAGGCGTGTGTCCGAGGCCTGCAAGGACACCCCATGCCCTGCGGGGTGTCCCCCTGAGCGACTTTTCGTTCCTCGGTTGCTTCGTCCGGAGGTATTGACCTGGGCCCATTGTTCCAAAATTTCCTGCCATCCTGGAGCCAGGCGCACGGCATTCCTCCAATCCCAACACTTTTGGTGGCCTTCTCTCCACACCGATACCAGCAGTTTTGTGGCAGCATGTGCTGTCTGCTCCAGGAACAAGTCTTCGAATCAGCCGCCGGCTGGGTTGCTTCACCCGCTTCCTATCCCCTCCCGCTCTGGTCACATCGCCTTGGACTTTGTTACGGGTCTTCCCGCCTTTAAGGGGTTAACAACTATCCTCACTATTGTGGACAGGTTTTCCAAGTTCATTCACTTTGTCCTCCTTCGCAGACTTTATTCTTCCTTGGAGACTGCCAGACTTCTGGTGCAGCATGTGCTTCAGCTCAACGGCATTCCTGTCGATGTGGTGTCAGACCGAGGTCCTCAATTCTCTTCCGCTACCTGGGAGGCTTCGGTCAGTCTTTCCTCTGGCTGCCATCCGCAGTCTAATGGTCAGACGGAACGGGCCATCCAGGACCTGGAGTCGGCCTTAAGGTGTGTTTGCCACCTGCACCCTACCTCCTGGTCCCGTGATCTCCCCTGGGTGGAATATGCCCACAATACCCTAGTGTGTTCGTCCACTGGCCTCTCTCCGTTCCATGTGGTTCATGGCTTCCAACCCCCACTGTTCCCGGTCCAGGAGTCCAGGTCATCGTGGCCAAACCTGCCTGTCAAAGCCCGTCAGATCTCAGAAGCTAAGCAGGGCAGTGCATACAGAGTGGTGCGTGTGGTTAATGCAGTTTCTGTCAAACTAAAGATTCCGCCTTCCCTTAGGACACCCGTTTTCCATGTGTCCCGTCTGAAACTGGTCGCCTCCAGTGATCTGTGTCCGCTGCAAGTGCCTCCTCCTTCTCCTCGCATGGTTGACGGACACCCAGCCTATAGGGCAAGGACCATATTAAATGCCAGGAGGCCGGGCAGGGGTGTTCAGTATCGGATTGATTGGGAGGGTTACGGTCCTGAGGACCGCTCGTGGGTCTCTCGGTCCCTCATCCTTGATCCCACCCTCATTTCCGAAATCTATCACAACTTTCCAGACAAGCCGGGGAATAGGCCGGGTGGCGTTCATTGAGTTGGGGGGTAGGGGGTGGTAATGGGGGGTGGGGGGTGTTGTGATGCTCTGCGTTGACATGCTGTGTGATTTCTTAGTGTGTGTGGGGGTTATCTTGTTGGACTCTTACTGCTCTGTTTGTCTTGATGCAGACACAGGCTTTCCTTGATGTCGGTGGAGCTACCAGGCGGACACACCTGTTCCCAATCAGGTTTTCCACTTCATTACCTCATCAGCTGCTGCAGGAGGGTGTCGGATTATTTTCCATGATCCAACGCCATCGCACAGACTTCCTGAACTTTGTTGCCCTTTGCTAGCTTTGTTGCTTTATCTTCGTCAGCCTGAACCTGTCTTTAGACACTCTCCAGACTGGTAGCCCGCCTGGCCCAACAGCCGTTTTGTGTTTAGTTCAAGTTTTGTTAGGATTTTGTCATGGTGTACCTGCTTTTACATCGTAGCTTTTTGTTCTCCTTATTTGCTTGTCTTGCAAGACTAATTAAAATAGACTGTACTCACCAGTTCCAGCTTTGTGTCCGCATCTGGGGATCTGTCCATGTGGTTCCGCCCTGACACATTTTCGGATGGATGGCAAGGGAAGTTTACAAAAATGGTCACCAGTTCCATACAGTGGATGCCATCATCCCATGAAACATCTCGTAATGGCAATACAAAGTTAAATCCAAACATTTTTTTTTTATTTTTTTTTTTTTTTTAAAGTAACATAATAATTACTTTCATTGGTCACTAATTACATGTTTGTATTCCGTTTCTAATTGAAATACTGCTTTAAAGTAATAAGCAAATAATTAAATTACTGCTTTAAAATAATTAGTAAGTAATTATAACTAGGTTGTGTTACCAAAAGTCGGCCAACTTAACCATCGGAGCGCAGATTGCTAAATAGTTAGCTCGTAGTGGCACTAGTACAGACTCGTTGTTGTCGTCACTGCTGCCAGTCGACATGTCGAGGGTCACCAAATGTGGAGATGTGATTCAGAACGGGACAGGAGTTGGGGTAGGTGGCACCAATTGTCATCATCAATCTCCAGTCAACAACAAATGACGACTCTTTAGCAATAGCTAAGTGGCTTAAAGAACCTAATGGCCCGGAAACGGACGTACACTTAATGTCAGAAAATATTTTGTGGGTCAGTGCAATGTGTTAATTCCATGACAGGACATATGTGATGTTACACATATTGGTATTGGTTGATATCGAAATTGGAAATTGAGAGTTGAACAAAATTGGCAATTCAGAAAATGGCAAAAAAAGCCAAGATCGGACATTCCTAACTGTAAGTATTTCCATTTCAAAATACAGTTGCCCAACACTGGGGGGGAAAATCACAAAACAGTACAAAAGAAAAAATCAGTTTCCCAGATGCTGAAGGTGCCAACTTGTGTCAAAAATCCATGTCCTACTCACTGTTCAGTCACGAGCCCTCCCACAGGGGACTTTAGAAGCTTTCATTCATAAAATGAAAGTGAGTTCATTGATAAAATTAATAGCAACATTCTTATTCAGATGTGCCCTCCCCCATTTTTAAATCACGTTTGACCTCAAACCATCATTAAATGAGGTTATGACTGCCAATTTTTTCATTCCTCCCCATACTGTACTTGCATGTAACACATGTGTACACTGGTATGTTTGCACAAGCTGAAGGCTTTGCACACACATTTCCTCTGCAAACGCTAGCTTTCATATGAACTTTACTTCCAGGAAGGGAGCAAAAAACTTTGCTTAACACAAAGGATGCCCTTGAACAGATAAGCCTGTTTGATTTGCTACATTTTGGACTTTAGATGGAAGGATGGTCCGCGAAATAAAAGTTTTGACATGTGGAAATCAGCACAGGGACTTCTTGCATTCAGGTCTAAGATGTAAGGCACACATGAGGAGGAAGAAGCAGGTGAGGCAGAGGCTGACATCAATTAGCCTCATGAAGGGCTGAGCTGCCGACCTTAGTCATTGATTCCCTCACCACCAGTGTGGAATTGCGCACCGCCCCAGCCTTTTCACCACACAACAAATCTTTGTAAAATATACAGACACTAATTTATTCTGTACCTTGTATCTCCATAGACTATGATGTTTTCACATGACATTGTGATATATAGTGAGAACAGGGAACAGGTGGAGGAGAAGCTTGAGGGGTGGAGGTTTGCCCTGGTAAGGAGAGGAATGAAGGTTAGCCGCAGCAAGACGGCATACATGTGTACGAATAAGAGGGACCCAAGTGGAAGGGTGAGGCTACAGGGAGAAGAGATAAAGAAGGTGGATGATTTTAAATACTTAGGGTCAACAGCCCAGAGCAATGGAGAGTGTGGAAAAGAGGAGAAGAAGTGTGTGCACATAATTTTTTCTCCAAAAGGGGGGCGTGGCAAAAAAACGTTTGGGAGCCACTGGTCTAGAGACAGTTCTGCTGAGGAAAAGTCATGAGGCAGAACAGGAGCAGCGACGAAGATGCTGGGGTTCTCTTTGGGTGTGACCAGGATGGACAGGATCAGGAATGAGTACATCAGGTCACAGAGCACGTTACAGATAAAGTCAGAGAGGCCAGACTGAGATGGTTCGGACACGTCCAGAGGAGAGATAGTGAATATATTGGTTAGAATGATGCTGGGTTTTGAACTGCCAGGCAGGAGGCCCAGAGGAAGACCAAAGAGGAGGTTTAGCTATGTAGTGAAAGAAGACATGAAGGTAGTTGGTGCGAGAGAAGAGAATGCAGAAGACAGGATTAGATGGAGGCAGTTGATTTGAAAAGATGAATTTATTCTGTACCATTTTTCAATGCAACTCTGAGTGGTAATAAACGGTAGCAACATATTACAGTGACGGACACTGCCCAGCCAATGGTAAATACTTACTTAAGCAGCCAATACATTTGTTAACAGTGCATTAGATAGTACATGCTGCTTCCTATGATGGCAAATGTGTGGCTGAAAGTGCTCATGACACCAAAAAATGTTTGGAAAAAAACAATAACAAATTGAAAGTACTCACGTAAAACTTTGTCAGTTTCCTCCTCACATGACTCGTATGTCACATAGGTATCAAGCAAGCACATGTTGCATCATATTTTTAGCAGAAAAATCATAAGTGTCATAGTCTTTGATGAAGACACAGTCATAAAGTACAGTATCATACACTTACAGTATCATATATTCATTGTTTATTAAGATTTTCAAGAACACTCAAATATACATACATCACACTCAATATGTACACATTTAGCTATGTAGCTGTCATTTTCCGTGGTGTAGAACAGCATTTTATTTTTATTTTGCTACTTTTTAATAAACATGCATCCATCCATTTTTTATTATCCTCATTAGGGTAGCGCGGGTATGCTGGAGCCTTTCCCAGCTGACTGCCTGCGGGCGGGAGGCGAGGTAAAAACAAATATATGATGTATGTAATTATATTAATTAAAAATATACATAAAAAAGCATAAATATATTGTTAGAAATAGTGAAAATGAGAATAATCATACCTCAGATGACGCAATGCACTTCCAAACACAGCAAACTTCAAGCACAATAATGAAAATATTGTAAATGTATTATTAATATTATTATTATTTTAAATATTATCATCACAAATCGGTATTTTCCACTGCTCTTTTATTTGGATCTTATTAGATTTAGCCTAGTGCCTGTTAAAACTACTACCACTGACAAATGTGCGGTATAAACATCCCCCATACATCTTTTTCACTTCCGATTCATTATCAATATTGCAAACATCAATCGGATGTAGGCAGGAATGAAACATTTTTTTGTGTTTTGTGGAAAGCTAGAAAAGGCTCGGGCAAGTGATATTACGCAAACAGAAAACATGAGACATTTACTTTAATTCTTACACCTGGGGTACAGTTTTATTCATAAAATACTGTAGTGCTGGCTAGGCCAGGGCACCAGACTGCGACTAAATGGTCAATTTTGTGACTAAAATATGCAACATTGCAAGTAAATTTTTCATCTATTCGCACGTGTGACCAGATAAAAGCACGTATCCCTTATTGAGTTGACAGCGAAGGTCCATGTTTGTCGTGAGAATGAAAAATAATCTGTCAATATAGTCAATTGACGACAGCTTGTCACAGTCTAAGCCTATCGATTCCAGTGCGTGTGATCGCTCACGTTGGACTCGCATTGAAGTCTGACTCTTCTACCATCTTTGTTTACACATTTTGCCTGGCTCCACTCTCTCTGGTGGCAGCCCGCCAGCTATCTATAGTGATCCGCCTAGTCTATGGTCCACAAACTCCAAATTGACTTTATTATAATTTTTTTTACCACACCAACATTTTGTCTTTGGCCCAGGTGTTATGAATAGGGGTTGGGTGTAAATAAGCTTGTCTTCTTCGCACTGCTTTTCAAGCCAAATTATTTTCTGTCTATATGTGTATTTTTATTATGTTCTGTTCTGTGTATTTTGTGTGGCTTGAAATAAACAGTCAATCAATCAAAACCAATCAGATTAAATTGAGATTTGTGACAAACAGTGCAACATTTCTTTAGCTAATGACATCTTGTCGTCCTGTAGGAGTTTCCCGTGTGGTACTGCTTCAAATGTGTGAGGAGTTTGCAAACCTATCACTCAGTGGAAGCAGTATCCATGGTCAATTAAAACTTTCCCGGTTTTGCGCTCAGCTGCAATGCCGTTGGGATTTTAACAAAAAATGCACACGGGCTCTCTCTTATTCCTTGCTACACTGTTGTGGGCTCAACTGGACCGCTGCTGTATAGACGGGCTGGGACAAACTCTGTAATCGACTGCTTGTATCGGAATGGCAATATAGGAGTTTTGAAGTGCAAGTCAATATAACAATATTTTTTTTTGGTGATATCCAAGAACAATATCTGATCGGGACACCCCGGGTTTTATTAGGAAAATAGATTAGGTTTGATTTGCTTGATGCCGGTGGCCAAGTGGTTAGCATGTTGGCCACACAGTCAGGAGATCTGGATTCAAATCTCCATTGGGCGTTTCCGTGTGGAGTTTACATGATTGCTCTTTGTGAGCGTGTTTTTTTTTTCCGTGTACCACATTCCATAAACATGCATTAGTCAATTGGCATCCATAGGTATGAATGTAAGTGTGAATGATTGTTTGTCTGCCCTGCGATTGGCTGGCGACCAGTGTACCCCGCCTCTTGCCCAAAGTCAGCTGGGATTCAGCATACCCCCGCAACCGTATCGATGATAAGCGGCATAGAAAATGGATGGATGGAGTTGCGTCACCGATTGATAACTGATTTCTTATTTGTTTATCTGAGATTTAACGTCACAAGTTTTGGACAATTCAGTGAGTAAGAAAGACAGAAAATCCATTTGCAAAGAAAAGGTCACTTTTTGGTTTTTGCAGACCTTTGATGCCCTCATTCTTTGACAGAGTGTATTACAACAACACGTAGGGATGAAGTCATCATCTCTTTCAATAATACTGCAGCATATTTGCTCAGCAAAAGTATCATGATAGCACAATGTCACACGGGAAATGGCCTGAAATAGCTCTGCTGACTTAACTGTTGTCACCTGAGCAAGTCCCGCACCTTCTCAAGGTCACCATTATATAATGACCGTTATAAGAAAAAAACACTAAGAACTTGAGGAACTTTTTATCACACAATGAAATGTGACAGAATTTCAAAGCACCAGTGGAATTCTGAAGAGGATATTTCAACAAGCCAGCCCAAGGATTTCCATGCAGACTATGGCTTCTCCTTTGGTTCCCTTGGGAGGACTTTGTCTGGGTCACAGTAACCCAGAGTCCCATGGCAGTGGTATAAGCAGCAGCAGTATAACAAGCAGTAGTTTTAAAGTTACAACTCTGACAACTGCTGTGAGACTCATTTATGCTCGCAGGCAGAACATTAGCAATTCATTAATCACATTCCTGTTGATGGCGGCTCAGAGACTTAGAAGGGGGATATGCTTGTGTCACTTTGTGGTATGCTGCCATCTGCAGTTGCCACAGCTCTCTTTCGCTCAAATCCTCATTTTGGAGTGGGTGCTGTTGTCTTTAAGCACTCGCGCCAGGTCATTAGTTGGAAACCGATGGGGTCGCAGCAGTGCGGCTCCAAATGTCCTTTTTTGAAACAGAGACAAAATGTACTTTAACGTCAACTTATGACAGTTGAACGACAATTAAATGATTCATCCACTTGAAATGCTGGACGTTGGTCGGTAGGGAAAACTGTGCAGGCAAACTTGGCTATAATGTTAGACAATATTATAGAGTGGTTCACAATAGCCACACCTTTCCATTCAATGTGCCAAACATCACCCAAATAATGTAAATCATTTAATCTAACTAGAAAAGTGCTTGTTCATGCAATATTCCTTCTGCTCTGCAGGGGGAAACAGTGAAGATTATGAGCCACAATGAAGCAGCAGCAGAAGAAGACTTGCAATTCAACAAATATGGAGCTCTTGAAAAAGAGAAGTAGACACTGTAAATATTACATTTAACCGCGGCTGGGCTACAAAATATGCACTACCTGGCAATTCAGCTGTGAAGCTGATGTGTTTACTTTGTAAAAAGTAGACGTTACAAAGGAATATAAACGGCATTTTCACTTTCAAATGTCATTACTGTGGTGTAGAGACACTAAAATTAATCTTGGTTAATATTTGGGCTTTGCTTGACCGATGATTGGATGATGGGGAAAAAAATCACCAAAGTCGTAATATACAAAATATTCCGATTTTGTATATTAACTGTAATTGTATCCTAGAATGACTTGCAGTTGAAGTCATTATTGATGTGTTAATATGCACACAATTTCTGCTAATATTGACCAACGACAGCAAGTACAGTTATGGGTGCCAAACTAAGATGTATTTATATATTTATTTCCCCTGTTTTCATTTCACTTAGTTGCTGGATGTTTTTGCAAACCTTTATTTATAATGTTAGTCACGATTATATTTTGGGAGATGATTTGCTTGAAGAGAATGATACGTCTACTTTGTGTAGATAAGTGGTTCCCAAACTTTTTTTGCTGCGCCCCCCTTTTGGAGATTTACCCCCCCGGTTGAAAACCATTGATTTTTTTCAACATTAAAAAAACTGTATATTTAAGAAAAAAATTGCATGAAGCAAACATATTATCCAGTCACATGTTGATAGGTGTAATAAAACATTTTAATTTTCAAAAGGTACACTTATCCGAGATAGTTCGATACTGATATTGATCCGATATCAGCACATATCACACACATTTTTATAGTAATGGTAATAGCTCCACATGTCCAAAAAGAAGTAGGAAGAAGCAAATCTTATTTAATCCTACCCCCTCTTTGTTTCTCCTCAGTTGCAATACATTTGTTCACTTCCTGTATTCTAAATGGAAATAATAATACATATATAATCATAACTGATAAAAAAGTCAATAGTTGGCCGAAAACACAGTTGGATGATGAGTGAGTACAAACATTGTAAAAAAAAAGTCAAGTTTTGTACCTACACATTGGTTCAGAACTTTTTCCTTGTACTTTGAAAACTTCAACTGCTTGTATTGGTCCTTGAAATCACTATTTTTAGTGACTGTTACTGTTTAGTTACAGTTACTATTTGAGCTCCTTACATAGTCTGTTCCATATTTTGATTCCGCTTACTGATATGCTAATGCTGAATAGAAGGGCTGCTGCTGGACAGAAGTGCTGGTGCAGAGTCTGGAATGGACTGCCGCTATTGGAGTGCCAATGGTGGAGATTTTAGATGCGGGCTGATATAATCTGATATTGTTTTTTTGGCTGACATCCGACATGTATCTACATCAGATCGGACACCCATTATTATTTTTGTAAAGGCAACATTTCATGTGGCGTACATACGCTGTACTGCAATGTATAGGATATTGAATACCTTGAATTTAAACATCCCATCCTAAACACTAGTTTATGACTTGAGAACTGTAAAGCCATGTGACTTACTTTCTCCAGTTTCTCTGCTAATGAGAAGTTATATTGGAGAAGTCGTTGGCGAGTGGTGGATGCTGAGTAGGAAGCCGTGGTCTGGCTCGACTGCCTGCGGGCCACATCAAGCGTCTGCAGTTTGGAACGGTTCTGTAATAGGTCAGCGTAATGATTCGCAGCGAGCCCTGCCATTGCTGTTGAATGGATAAAATGAATTCAGCCCAGATCCTGCTTTCCTAAAATATTTTCTGAATCTTTTTGCTGACTTGAGAGCGACCACAAAGCCGACATGGCCTGGAACAAATGGCACAAACACACCCAGGAGTGGTCACACATGCTGCCGCAAAAGGTCACGTGTAGGTTACACAGAGCTGTTAATGCTACCACCGTTACAGTTGCTGCCAAGTTTATTAGGCCAGCGGAGAGGACCCATAAAAAGTTACAAAGCAGTTACACTGCTGCAAATGATTTTTCCCTCCAATTTGGATCTATTATCCATCGCTTGTGTTTATGCTGACAGTGTTAACGATGGGATAGATACGTGTCCACTGGAAACAGATGACTACTTGAATAGTTTGGAACCCGTCTTCACTCAAAGGACTCGAACGTAAACGCAAACTCCTAATGACCCAGGGAGTATTCTACAACGAAGAATATGGGTCGAGCAGATAAATCTACGGTACAGAAAAAGCAGATGAGAACATAATTTAGCTGTTGCTCCAGTTACTCTGGTAATTTCAAACGGGCAGTAAAACAATTTGAATGAATGATGATGTTCCCTGTCTATAAAACAATATCAGCGGATAGTAAGGTTCTTTGGCCCTTTATGTGTCTATAAAACTGTCACAGAACTCTATAATATATTCCTCGTGAACTTTCATATGCTTCTTACGGAATGAAAGAGACTTGGCTGCGTTTTACAAAATTTGAATACAATAGCTCCGTCAATGTCATCCTGACTTATCCCCGATGCATGTAAATAGATGTTAGACTTGAGAAAAAGCACTCTAAAATGTTTTTTATGAAGCTTGAACCATCAGCATACTGGAGTCCATTTGCAGATGGAGTAACCTAAGTTGACCGTGAACAAGTATTTCAACTAAAATCATCCCACACAAAACCATTGCAACAGACTTGCAGACGGTGGAATGCTGGCCACACAGAGTTCCCGAAATAGTCAGGGATCCGGCTTGTCTTTGTTGGATGGGAAAAAAATAACAGACAAAAAAAACAATTGTTAGCCACAATGAAACTGTAGACTGACCGCTGCAGGCTCTGCACCTTACTTCAAATGATAAAAAGCACTCTTACCTAGAAAATACCACTACCTCACTAGTCCAAAACCTCTTTTTAGATGTGGAGCAATTCAGCAACAAGCAGTGACCTCACAAGATGACATCATCACACTTGGGCTGCCCCATTTAATTAAAGAGGAAGACAAAGAAAGATTTGACCCATTAGTCATTAAAGTTAACCACCAAATTGCAAGGGCTTAAAGGCTATAAATAAGAAAATGCTCCAGGAATGTAATCTCCTGCAGGCACATTTTAACCAAAGTGTGTGTGTGTGTGTGTGCTGACCATGGTAGACCTGGCCTAGACCTAGCAGCACGGACACACGCATTCATTTCAGAATATTGAACATGGCTCAAGTAAAGTGATGCCTTTAAAGGTGGTTTGACCAAAATGAAGGTCGACAGAGGAGTACTACCAAAGCCCCTACTCCTCACTCAAAACCAAGGTGCCTCTCAGCAAACCAGTGGAACCAGTGAAACCTGACACCTGAACCTGACACCTTTGACTTAAGGATCAGTTGCAAGTGTCAGGTTCCACAGTTCCACATTGGGTTAAATGTAGAGAGCTTCTTTTGGGGTATGCACTGTTAACCTCAATGTGTCTTTAACTTTTGAGATAAATATAAAATCAATTTGTATCTCTTAATGGCATTATTTTTTTGTTTTAATGCGCGATTAACATGCGCCCATCCTGTTTGACGCTCGGCCCACACCGTAGTTTGAGGAAGCAGCAGTGACTGTGGAGCCTAGCAGTGGTAGCATTAGCAGTGCAGTAGCTAGTCACTGATAAAGATTTTCATCACATCAGTAAAACATACGTATATTACAGCTTCCTTATTAGGGATGTACGAGTACACCGCTATCTGTATATTTTTTGTTATTTATGTACTGTTTGAGTATTTACAGATCATCTTCAAATTTTAAGTTTATAATGTGTGTGTGTGTAAGTGGTCTGTATTATTTAATAATTTTTTAATGATTGTGTAAAGTTGGTGATTCATGCATACATCCAGTGATGGCAAACATGGAAATAATCTGTCAACCTTGTTCACTGTACTTTTCTCAAAAGCACCACGTTTAGTACTACGAGCAAAGTTTTTCAAATGACTTTATATCAGCCAAATAAGAAGCAAGCAGTGACCGACGCAACGTGAGCCGATTACAGCTCTAGTGATCCTTAAGCGGGCCTTACATCCCGACGTACGAGCTGGCTACGTTCAAAAATGGGGAAAATCACAAGAAACACACACGTGGCCCACATGGATTTCCAAACCGGCAGCAAACCCGGCAGCAAAGCTTGTAGGAAGAAAATTGGCATGCTAATTATTTTCTGCATGGATACAGGAAAACCTTGCATGCAGCCAGTTCACAAGGGTAAGGCAGGGGAGCAGTGCGTGATCCTTGCGNTGCGCCCATCCTGTTTGACGCTCGGCCCACACCGTAGTTTGAGGAAGCAGCAGTGACTGTGGAGCCTAGCAGTGGTAGCATTAGCAGTGCAGTAGCTAGTCACTGATAAAGATTTTCATCACATCAGTAAAACATACGTATATTACAGCTTCCTTATTAGGGATGTACGAGTACACCGCTATCTGTATATTTTTTGTTATTTATGTACTGTTTGAGTATTTACAGATCATCTTCAAATTTTAAGTTTATAATGTGTGTGTGTGTAAGTGGTCTGTATTATTTAATAATTTTTTAATGATTGTGTAAAGTTGGTGATTCATGCATACATCCAGTGATGGCAAACATGGAAATAATCTGTCAACCTTGTTCACTGTACTTTTCTCAAAAGCACCACGTTTAGTACTACGAGCAAAGTTTTTCAAATGACTTTATATCAGCCAAATAAGAAGCAAGCAGTGACCGACGCAACGTGAGCCGATTACAGCTCTAGTGATCCTTAAGCGGGCCTTACATCCCGACGTACGAGCTGGCTACGTTCAAAAATGGGGAAAATCACAAGAAACACACACGTGGCCCACATGGATTTCCAAACCGGCAGCAAACCCGGCAGCAAAGCTTGTAGGAAGAAAATTGGCATGCTAATTATTTTCTGCATGGATACAGGAAAACCTTGCATGCAGCCAGTTCACAAGGGTAAGGCAGGGGAGCAGTGCGTGATCCTTGCGTGTGTCGCACGTTTAAAAGTACATTGTGTACAATGTCTGGCTCCACTCTGGTTCTTAGGACTTCCGATGATTTATTAATTACTATACCAAAAATAAACGTAATAGAGTGAAGCCCCAAAATTCAAACAGTAATGCGTATGTATAAGAAGGATTTTTTAAAAATATACAGCATCAAAGCTCTCGGCCATTACCAGCCATTCAACGGGATAATACATTTACTACAGGGTATATATAGTCTTGGGTTTAACTGTATGATCGTGACAACAAAATCCTTATTTTAAGACCATGCAGGCTCTCCTGGTGGAGAGCAGTGGCAATTGGTGGACTTCATAATTCCTGGACAGCAATATGTTTCGGTTTATTATCTCACACTGCTCGCTCTCATCCATCCATGCAGCCATTACAGCAAAGGATCTCTCAGCACTTTCACCATCGCACTACTCATTCCCTGGGCCATTTGGTTGTAATTTACTACCAGAGAAGTTTACAGCAAATTTGTTTCTTCCTCTCCTTTTTTTCTTCATCTTTTCCTCCTCGGAATCCCGCCTCCTATTTGCATCAGTATGATGGCATTTCATTGTGTTCTGTTTGTTTCCTCAGGACTACTTTCATCTCCTGGTCTGTCTGGCCTCATATCATTTTTAAAGTGGACCCAAATGGTTTCCTTGGAACACGCAGACGTGCGATTCCAGTAAGTCTGAGACATTAATCGAATATTTGAAAAAAAAAAAGGGCAAATAAATGCAAGTGTAAATAGCCTCTCGGAAATGGCCTTAGCAACTTCTGTGTGTAATTAGGCTATCGTATGAGGCTGCACACTGTTTGTAGACGTATATGCACATCTGTCTGCGGTAGGGAGGGTGAGGATTAGCAACATGTTAGCAATGGTGTTTGTGCGTCGTTTTTGGTGTACAAGTGGTTTTGAAACCAATGTGTGAAATGTTCCTAGTGGAGCTAGAAATGTCTTACTCAACCCCCCCCCCCCCCCGGGCCCCCTAAGAGTGACGCCACCCTGTGACCATTGAATACCCCCAACACGAGTAACATTTGAACAACAAAAACATAATTTTGGTTTGGCATTCATCTTATGGCTAAGCGTCTTACTGATTCACTGTCGTCTGGCCGGGTTTCTAAATGAGGTTCCAGGAATGGAAAACATGGAGGAGGTAGACAAATGCAGACAGAGAGAATGACATATTTGGAGTTGCGGAAGGTGATTTAGAAAAAAACAGTTGCATGTCTGGAATCTGTGAATGTCATAATCTTGATGAGATGATAGGATAGAAAAGCTGTGTTTTTTTTGTTTTCTGTGCATCATACACCAGTGTGTAGAGCTCCAACTGAGTTGGTAAATTTGGCGTGTTTATGTGCGGGTATTGCGTCTCGACTGAGTGGTCATTGTATTCCAGACATGTGGCATGTCCAGTATTGTGTGATTCACTCCGACGAGCATCTGTTGGCTCTGACAAGTGAACAACACGCCAGTGGCTCCCAACAAAACCAACTGGAACTGACCAGACCTGACCAAAGCTCTATAAATATACAAAAACAGGCCTGAAATGTTTTATTTTAAGTGCAAAGCCACATTGTAGTTGCTGTTGTCATTGCTGTTAGCACATGGAAACCAAATGCCAGCTGAGCAATGTCAATATTAGTTGACATTCAAGGTCTTAAAAGGAATGGAATCCTACGGGGTTTCTTCTGTTCTTACAAAAATTCTTTTGAATGGTTTGCTCCTGTGTGTACACTGCATATATAATATTAGAATTATTAGGAAAGTTGACAATTATGTTTATTTTTCAATAAATACAGTGTTCTCGTGCAATCCAAAATGTTAATAATTGTGACTACTTTTGAATAAATGAAAAACCGGAACCTTATCTTTTAAGCCTGGAAATATGGAGGATGAGGTACAGTGCACGTTATCAAGTAAGCTTTACTTAGCACTAGTGCTACAGTATAAGTACATATTAACTAAATACTAAGACTTACACTTAACACTACTAAAACGTACTTTTTTTTTTAAATATACTTTTGACATCTGCCACTACACATAGTTTATCTTGCTCCAAGTGCATAATAAAGTCAAGTTATTGACTTTTAAAACATTTTATTTATATATCATTTTCATTTTCTGCCGTAAGGACTTGATTTCATGTTTTTGTTTTTCAAATGTTAGAAAATATACTAACTTGTTTTCAACATTCTGTCTTGTAATCTTGTAGGTGCATCACACTCTTGTGTATATACAGTATGAGTAAACATTAAGAACACGTTAAGGGGTATATTTCACGCATATACAGTAAATAGTAAGCTACAAGTAGCATGCCAAGCACACTTAAAGGATAACAAGTGAACTAGTTGAATAACCAACATTTATGCACAGTATAATTATACTTAAAGTATACTATAAAAACTACAAATAGGGACTCAAAGTATATAACTAGTACAATGGCAGTATATAGTTAAGTGTACTTGTGAAAGTATACTAGCAGGATATACGTAACTAATGCCAGCCAGCGCGGCTGCAAGCTTAAAATAACTGTAAAAGTACAGTTAAAATAAACTTTTAGAAACTTAAAATGTTCCAATTTAGTCTGAAAAAGTATTTGATTAGTATACTTTCTAGAATACTAAATGGTCATGGTCTGTAGTATACTTTCTACAGTATACTTATACTGAAGTATACTTAATAAAATGAACTTTAAAGTATACTACTTTTTACAAAGGGATGACCAATCAACTTCCGCCAAATCAAACAGTTGTGTTAACTCGCCATAAAGATATAGTTCTTTGTGTTAGCTGCTACAATACCGTCACACTGCATGGCATGTCTGACCCACAGTAGCGGCTCTACATTGCGAGACCACTTCCGAGCCTACACCCCCTCCCGCCTATCTTTCTTTTTTTTTGAGCCTCTGATGACATGGCTTAGTTCTCCTCCCATTTCATGTGGAAGTGGTAAGGTTTTGTCTTCTTACTTTGTCCTTTGATAGACTAACTAGTTCGGTAGCTTGCTATGTTAGTGGGAACCATCACATGTATCCCCGCAGTGTTTCCGTAGCCTGTGCTTTACAGCTGAGCAATATGCTGCAAACAAGAATATTAGGAGTGTAAAAGTGACCACCGGGGTTTGATTTCATTTCTACAGGGTTCTAATAATGGTATAAATCATATTTAGTGAGTCAAACGCGTTTTCTATGCTGTTACGACAAAAATATTTTGTTCATTAATATTGAAATATTGAATATTGAAATGTTCTTATAGTGGTAGGATCTGCAACCTATTAACCTCGATAAACGAGGTACGACTGTACTTACCACGTAATAACCAAATCACCCGCTTCAGCGGCACAATGCAAAGGAGATGAGGAAATTCTAGGAAGACCATTGACTTAGACAAACCTATTGGCTCACAATGACTAGAAAAATAAACAAGATTAGAATATTAGTTGACTATTGCCAAGTAGGATTCCTGTAGTTAGAGCATGGAAAAACTTTTTACGAACTTCTAAATATGGTTTTTAACAGTGTTTTAACAGCCCTGTAGACATAGAATAACACCCTTAATGTGACCTTTACAATTGCATTACCCATTAAAGTCAACCTTACAGGAAATAAGACATCGACATAAATAAAACATAACAGACTCACACTGTCGTCCATAGTCCACATGGACTATGTAGCTCAGAACTACATAATACACCTGTCACATATGCTACGTCGTTAAATGCAACTTCTGAATNCACTTGTGAAAGTATACTAGCAGGATATACGTAACTAATGCCAGCCAGCGCGGCTGCAAGCTTAAAATAACTGTAAAAGTACAGTTAAAATAAACTTTTAGAAACTTAAAATGTTTCAATTTAGTCTGAAAAAGTATTTGATTAGTATACTTTCTAGAATACTAAATGGTCATGGTCTGTAGTATACTTTCTACAGTATACTTATACTGAAGTATACTTAATAAAATGAACTTTAAAGTATACTACTTTTTACAAAGGGATGACCAATCAACTTCCGCCAAATCAAACAGTTGTGTTAACTCGCCATAAAGATATAGTTCTTTGTGTTAGCTGCTACAATACCGTCACACTGCATGGCATGTCTGACCCACAGTAGCGGCTCTACATTGCGAGACCACTTCCGAGCCTACACCCCCTCCCGCCTATCTTTCTTTTTTTTTGAGCCTCTGATGACATGGCTTAGTTCTCCTCCCATTTCATGTGGAAGTGGTAAGGTTTTGTCTTCTTACTTTGTCCTTTGATAGACTAACTAGTTCGGTAGCTTGCTATGTTAGTGGGAACCATCACATGTATCCCCGCAGTGTTTCCGTAGCCTGTGCTTTACAGCTGAGCAATATGTTGCAAACAAGAATATTAGGAGTGTAAAAGTGACCACCGGGGTTCATTTCTACAGGGTTCTAATAATGGTATAAATCATATTTAGTGAGTCAAACGCGTTTTCTATGCTGTTACGACAAAAATATTTTGTTCATTAATATTGAAATATTGAATATTGAAATGTTCTTATAGTGGTAGGATCTGCAACCTATTAACCTCGATAAACGAGGTACGACTGTACTTACCACGTAATAACCAAATCACCCGCTTCAGCGGCACAATGCAAAGGAGATGAGGAAATTCTAGGAAGACCATTGACTTAGACAAACCTATTGGCTCACAATGACTAGAAAAATAAACAAGATTTAGTTGACTATTGCCAAGTAGGATTCCTGTAGTTAGAGCATGGAAAAACTTTTTACGAACTTCTAAATATGGTTTTTAACAGTGTTTTAACAGCCCTGTAGACATAGAATAACACCCTTAATGTGACCTTTACAATTGCATTACCCATTAAAGTCAACCTTACAGGAAATAAGACATCGACATAAATAAAACATAACAGACTCACACTGTCGTCCATAGTCCACATGGACTATGTAGCTCAGAACTACATAATACACCTGTCACATATGCTACGTCGTTAAATGCAACTTCTGAATTATTTGTATTGGTGTTTTCATTCATTTAACCATTTTTATGCTTAAAATGCTCAATATAGGCCAAGAATATTGCTTAAATAAGCATTTTTTCATTAAAAAAATCATATTCAACCATAAAACTGCAATAATTTATTAATGAATTAATTTTGAAAAACCGTGAGAGTGAAGCTGTAAAATTCGAACTGCAAATTGGCAGCGGATGACTGTATAATTTCCTGCTAAATTAACTACACAGAACACATGAAGGACATTGCAGTCATAAAAACATGAATAAAAACTGTAATAAAAAGAGAACCTTTTTCTTTTATCCCTGCGGTTGTCTTGCAGGCCTTGCTACTTTCTTACAATTTTGTCCCAAGCTAACCTAGAATGATAACCTCCCAGGTCTTCCTGTAACAGCACACAGAATCCATGACCCCTCTCGCACTTAATCTTTACCCTTGAGTGAAGTGTTTAGGACCAGAGGAGCAGCTAAGCTGTTTCTCCTTTGTGTACGATGTTCATTTTCCCTTTTTATGGTGGTGGATTTCCTTTCGATCGGAGCACTGTCACTTGAGAGACAAAATGACGTTTAAAAAATGAATTCATACGTAATGTTCTTCCTCAGTGTGCATGCGCAGGCACACACTGTGTTCATTCACCCAGCGTGAAACACGGTACGCCATAAACCGAGATCCACAACTTTTGTTAAGAAAACCATTTTTTCATTATCCGTCAATAATGATAAAATGACCATAATCTTTATTAAAACAATTATACATCTACATCGTAATCATTTTAAATTCAAACGTTTAGTGTTGTACAACTGTAGAGTTGGTGGATGTCGGTGCCGTCCGCTTATAACAAAGGAATGGTCATTCAGTGAGTCCTGGTGTTTATTTAATACAGCAGTTGCGATTTTAGGTATTAATCAGACTTCATTTATCTGTCCACTCCAAACTTACTCATTCAGCCTCTTTGAAACATCAGGCTAGGTGTGCTGTTGTTTTTAGTAAATCACTCAAAGTCCTAAACCAATATGCTTATGTGCACAACTTTTTACCTCGTGTGGCCTTTCAGGAATTTTGACTTTTCAACAACTGCTGTCCTAAAACAGCAAAGACGTTGACCAGAAAGAGCAGAGGAGAAAATGTAAAAATCAGGTAGTGTAACGTGGGTGAGGCATCAAGACAACTGTGACTGTGCACGTGAATAAATGGCAGGGAATTTCCTGCTCTGCATCACAGAACATGATGGAACCAAGACATGAAGCAATAACACAATGAATTACATGCACAAACGGTGTGACAAACAATGTGACAGTCATGTAGGACAGCACAGCTGCTTCCACGATTTCCAATCATTTTCAGTATGACCTCAGGGTTTTCCTTTTTGGCAGACAGATGCTGTTGATCCTAGATTTGTGTATGGGTGTCACATCTCGATATTTCTTGTTTAGAGAAACGCTCTCTCAAAGGATAAGGTCAGCCCGCAGACTGTGAGCGATGGCATCGCTACTGGGAATGATAATACATGTAATACGGAAGTGGCAGTGCGGCAGGCAGTGATTAGGAAGCACACGTTATTACGTACATTATAATCCTTGCAATCCTCCGGCTCATGTCACGTTGGTCACTGCCTCCACTCCGGAAGGGTTTTCCTAAGCTCAGTTGGTATCTGAAGTTACTTGGTAAACTTGTTTTGTAACGTACGCAATGCATTTTACAGGACAGAGATGTAAATGACTCGTGTTGCGTCCGTCACTTTCTGTGTTCTTGTTTTCCATTTGCTTGCTTTAATTAGGATAGTGGTATAAAAACAGTTGAAAAACTTTACTCGGGTTACTGAACACAGTAAAATACAGTGTACAAGGTTGACAGATTATTATAATCATAAGACTACAATAAACCTCCTCTGTATGGATAGAAAATTGTTATATTACATAGGTTACTCAACATGTTTTATTATGCCTAAAATATTCTCGTTTTAAATGGTTATAAATGGTGCAAAAATAACTATAAATTATGTCTCTGTATGAAACATATCATCCTGTAAGAAAATAATAATCTCTCTCTTTTTAAGTCTTTCCGGTCAAAGAAACAAATTTATCAAATAATACTAGCTATACTAGAAAAACGTTAGAAATTTGGAGTGAACTTGCCTTGCGTTGTATGCTTGTCGGCTGCTTTATTATCATGACACTGTATCGGTAATATCGACATAGGGATTGTCCCACCCAGATTACTCTAAACAGGCAAAAATACGGCTCAAGACTTGATGTGGTGAATATTGAATTTCTCCCTAATTACTCCATCAAAGTTGTTTTACCGACGAAAACAGCATTACTCGGTGAGAAAGTTCATGAATACCCAGTTTCACTGCCTAAAAATTGGAAAATCTTATTTGAGATTTAATTATAATTTCATGCTCCTTCGAGTCAAAGCGACACGATCCCAGAAAGTTGAAAAATGTCATCTTTTATTGACCGACCAGAGTGGACAGGATGCTATTCAATATTCTCTCGCAGTTAAACGTGAAGAGAAAAAAAACATACTTTCAGTGTCAGACTTCCCAGAGATATCTGACATTTATAAAAAACAAATATTGTTTGGTCGCATTTGTCTTATTTGAGAATAGAATAAAAATAAGCATCACATGACTGTACTTGTATTCAAAGACTACGACAATTCTTATGTTGTTTATGATGCTAAAAATGCATGTCATTAAACCTCTGAAACAAATACGATGCAAAATTGACTTTTTGGCTGCCTATGTGACATACTTATGACATGCAATATGTGATGCGAGGGGGTTGTACAGAGTAAATAATTGGTTCATTTAGTAGATAATGAGAGAAATCCTCATTGTCTACTAAATGTACCAATTTAGTCCGGGGAGACCACTGGTTACCGCTCTGTTTAGTCTTGAGCAGTAATTTGATGCTATTCCTCTTTCATTCAAGGTTATCAACCTAACCAGGTATGCTCCTGTAAATAGGTGAAGTGTGAACTAAAACTCAAGAAAATCTACGGTCTACGGTCTCTACGGTCTTCTCAGGCTTTTCAAGTGCAGGCTGGAGATGGTGGCAGAAGTTCACTGCACTGTGAGCAGGAGTCACTAAAATAGGAAAAGTTCAAATGAGCCACCAGGTGTACCTTGAGAGCAAGGAAGCCCAAAGCCCCAAAGTCTAGCAAAAAAAAAAACCCTCAACAAAGTGTTTGAGCAGCAAAAGACAGCTCAAGGGGCAGGCCCCAAGCAAACTGTGAAGCATGCTGTGGGAAACAAGGAGCTTCCAGCTGTGGAGAATCAGCTGAAGAGTCCTGATGCAATCAGTTGCAGGTGTGCCTGGTGACTCCGCCTCCAGCCAGTGCGCATGGGTCCGGAAAAAGAGCAAGGGCCAAAATAACTTAAGCCACTTTAAGGGTGGTGAGGTGAAACCATGTGCTAGAAATAAACATGCAATGGGAGCCAGTGAATGTATCCATCATTGCATGAAAACATCACACTGTTTTTGTTGGAACGTGTTAACTGACATGACACAGGGATATCATTTGTCATTTTTCACCATTACGCACGAGTGTATAGTATCCGGACTAAAAGATAGATGAAAAAAACAATGCAGCGCTTCAGTACTTAATTTTATTTTATAATATGTGTTCGATTCATATAACATCAGGTTGTCAAATATCATAATTATGAGGTTAACTTTACCACACACCGAGCTAATAGTGCCCAGTTTCCACTTTTCTTTGGACACTTTACCCAAAAATAAAATGTATATGAGCAATAGCAACATTTGTTTAGTGACAGGGCCCTGTCCCTCTTGACTTTCCCACAAATAATGGCCTTTTCTTTTGTTGTGCTTTGAAATAACACACATTAGTTCCTCATAAAATAATATACTAAATAGTTTGATGGTGTTTATGACATCAAGTGAAATATTTTTAAAATATCCGTCTGGAATTACAGCAGTTAATTTTTGACAATTTCCTCTATGTTGCCTTTAAATGATATAAGTTGCTTAACTTATATTAGGGTAAAATGTGGTAACAATTAGGAATGAATTAGACACATGCTCACTAAAAATGTATGAAGTTTTGCTACAAAAGATAGACGGGTCTGGTTTTAAGGAGCCATTTTTCCGATGCAAATCTACTATTTTGAATGCATATTGCTTTAGAAAAGCCAAACTCTTAAGTGACCACACCAATGACCAGAACTCTGTTCACGGGAGGAAGTAGGGGGAATGTCAATGTCGATGCAGTATACTGCTGATAGGGATGTCATACAACTTCATGTCAACAAATCCAAACCATCCTTTTAACTACTTTGATACCCCAAGGTTCCCTACAAATCAGACAGCCAATCAAAGCTGTGGTACAATTGTAATTCACCCTGTCAGCACGTCGTTCAGTGTGACTGGCCACAGCCGTTTGTCGACTCCCATTTGCTGGGTTTTCTAGGAATGGAGATCAGTCTCGCCAGTCTCAGTTATTTGTCGGCCCCTGTGTGTAGAGCCCATTACAGTTGTCCAAAAGTAGTTTTTGATTGTAGCAGTATCACATTCTGGAGACCCTAAGTGATGCCTGCCCTCTCTACGCTCTCTGTCCTGAGTTGGCAGATTGGATGTCACAATAGACATTACAATAACATTCATTCTAATCCTCTGCAGGTGTTTTTGCGGTGAAAAGAGAGGGTTTCATTTACTGAATGGTGACAGACTAGAAGTTCACCATAAGGATGCAGCAGCTAGAAGAAGCTGGTCCTCGCCGCTGACCTACTGCTTCAGAATTAACCTGAAGACTGTGGGACTTTCCTGGAGAATTTTGAGATATAACAATTTGAAATAGGGCTGCGCTGAATAAATCTGAGTGATCATTTGTATGTAGTTTTATTTTCTATTTTCATTTTGAGGTATGAGACTTCATATCATGTCAAAAGTCTGTTTTTATCCACAATTTAAAACACTGAGATAATTTATTGTAAATCAGTAACAAATCTTGAGGCACAGAAAGGAGAAAATGACAAACACATTAATGGCGGACTATGTCCTCAAAAAAACAGCTCCAGAGTAGAATCTGCGAGGTATGCAACAGACCAGCAGTATCAGTGTGCCAGCTGTGGATATTGTACACTCGCCAACATACTTTTTACACAACTTTCTATACAGCCTTTTATATAACTGGTGTGCAGCCAGGGTCAGCAAGCCCAACTCTTGCCTACCTATTACAGTATTTGCTCAATGAAATTATATTAACTTATTTCCAACAGTCCCATTATATTCATTTAGTGGCATGTAAGAAACATTCAGCCAAGAAGGCTGCAGTGCTTCCAGTATGTTAGATTTTTTTTGGTCCAGAACATTGGTCAGAACATTGGTCCAGAACAATCAGAACATTTCTAGTGCACCCAATAAAGCAAAACTACAGGGCAAATTTCAAAGTCATTCCTTTCGCTGGTCTATGAGACATATTAGCATGAACAAGTGAACTAAGACGGACTATAGCGTTCCTAAAAAAACAGAAGATGGCAGCCATGGCTAACAAATGGCTAAGAAATAGAAAAATTCTAGTGTCTTAATGACGGTATAGCTAATATACTGGCCATTATACAAAAATGTTTCGCAATATAAATAGTACACTACCTATGATGATTTCCCCAATGATAAAATATACGCAGGGGTTCATTGCACGGTCCGCCCTGAATTTGTAGTCGCAGAATAAACAATAAAGAATAAATTAGCACTAGTAAAATCGGTTGCTGTGTTTTTCTTGCAAGCCTATAATTAACAATTCTTAAAGCTGCTCAGGGATCTATGCTCTAATTTTGGTCAATTTAATGAAAAAATTCGAAACCAGGATATTTTCATCACTTTCTAAAAAAACAACAACAAACGGACAGGCAGAAAAGACGATGAAAACGGCGTGTCTTGCTCAAAACAGGACATTTGGTTACCTTACAGTAACTTTTTATGCCCTTATGGTTATCACTAATAGAAACAATATGCCTATAATAAAGATTTTAGGAGATTTTAATTCCATCGCACGATGGCAATCATGCATGTTGATGATCTTGACCATGACAAGATGCCTTATAATTTCAATAGATTTAAAGATGTCTGTAGTGTTATATTTCAAAATACTCAGTATAACCAAAGACAAATGCCAACGAGTGATTCAAAAAACAACACAGGAACCTGAGGTGTTTGATAGGTTTTAGAATGTAACCAATATATGGGAAACTGGCCCCTGTAAAGTTGTAAGAACTTGTGAAATTGACGTCCCAGTTTCACAAGACTTCAACTCTGCAAGCCTAGCAGGATTAAGTCAGTGCATATGTTTTGCTTTTTATTTAGATTTTTGGCTTTCCTTCAGGTCAGAGGCTTTTTACTCAAGCCTGGAAGGAAGACCAAAATTGAAACCTAAGTCCTCTGTAAGCAGTTGAAAGATGACAACAAAACCCTAGATATTGCTTATCTTCTAGAAGATGACAGACTGTACAATGGCATTGATCAACTTTTCAAAAAAGAAGAACTGAAAGAAGTACAATGCAATATACCAAACCCTTTGACAATAAAAGGTCGCTCGATTTCATGATCTTGTTACGCCAATTAAGCAAAAAGGAGCAATTCTTGTCAGAAAACCATGTCAGTAACTGAGGGAGGAACGTCAACAGTACATAAAAAATAGGATAAACCATTTTCCGACAGTCCGCATGGGAAGAAGCCATCGAGTTATTGAAGAAATACGTACAATCACAGAAATTTCATTTCACCAAGTCGCCACCACCTAAATGGCAGGGGGAGATAATTGGGTTTACATTTCAGACAGCAGCGTCCGTACCTATGAAGCTGTAGTGATGGAACACAGACAGAGGAACTCAAGTACGACTCTTTGAATTAAAAGCTAAGGTGACATTACTAGAGTGGAAATCTCAGGAAATACACGGAAAAACAATGCAGACTAAAGACTAATTGCTGGTTTCATCTAGTCTGCAGAGAAGCAGGCACAGAAGACTGGTGGGACCTCCTTAGGTTATACATGACTGTACTTGTATTCATCAGAGTATGACAATTCTCATCCCAATCATGCTAAAAATATCTCAAATCTCTGATATGAAAATGAGTTGACTTGTTTGATACCCATATGACATACCTATGACATGCATTGTATGATGCTTGGTGGTTGTACAGAGTCAGGTAGACCATGCATGACTCAAATATCATTTTAACGACTACTCAAATGATCGTATCGATAGACGACTGGAGAGACCGACGTGCTTAATGTGAGTAGTCATTTGATGCTATTCCTATTAGATCAAAGGTTACCAACTTCACCTGACAAGCTCCTGTCAATAATTGAAATGTGAAATAAAACTAAATTGATAAAGCGTCCTCTACAGTCTTCTCAGCCTTTTCAAGTTCAGGCTGACTTAAGTCCAAAAGAACTTGACAACCATGTCCATATCAACAGAAGACTTTCATTGGAAACCTGATATAAAAGGAAAGGGCAGAAATGCAAAGAGGAGGGCTGGAAGAAAGAAGAGGAGGCCTGGCCATGAAATGGCCAGTACAGCGTGTGCTTTTAAGAGTAACTCATCCCTCCAACCACCTAAGCTTCTTTTGAATAACTTACCATAAAAAGAGGTTTCTAATCGACTTATTCCTCAAAGGGGCGGTTCATTACAAGGGCCTGTGAATGAGACAGAACTAGGTGTTCTTCCAGATTACAACTCTTAAACTTTGTCTTTGAGGATTACAGGTTGTACAATCGGCTTCAATGGCGTCAGCCAGGGTGGGTTCTGCACAGTGAGTATTCAAATAAATTCACAAAGTGACAGATGAAAACAACGCATTTCCTTTCCCAAGATTTTAAATTGGACCTCTCCAAACCAAATAATATTCCATCCATCCATCCATTTTCTATACCGCTTATCCTCATTAGGCCCGCGGAGTATGCTAGAGACTATCCCAGCTGACTTTTCCATATACCAAATATTTCTATACAGTCCTGTCATCAACTGATCGGGACCACAGGAAGCAAACGATGCAAAAGTGCAATGGTAGACCTCACACCTTAAAAGATGTGCTAGACCAGTGGTTCCCAAACCTTTTGTGCCGCGCCCCCCTTTTGGAGATAAAATTACTTTGGACCCCCTACCCAGAGCCCCGCATCCCAATCCACCAACCCCAACGATCCCCCCAAACCCGACGCGATCATATGCTGCGGATATAAACATTGTGAAATAGAAGATTTACACAGAAAGACTTTGTAAATGTTTGTTTTACATACCTTGTTTCCAAACCTGTACCACAGCATTAACACATCTCAGCCTTTAGAAATAATTTCATGAACTCTGCCGCGGCTGCCCAGGTAAAAGAAAAAACGTGTTTTCGGACCGCCGGCCACCGCGGCCTGCTGACTCGAACTCCCGTCCCGGGTCGGTGCCCGGTGAGGAAGGCGGCAGAGGCCGGGGGCCAAGGAAACTTAAGATTGTTGTTGGAACACTCGCGCTAAGTCAGTAGATTATTTGAACACAACCAAAGTGGTGAAAAAAAATCCATAAACAAGGAACTTTGTTACTAATGCTGCTGGGTCCTAAGGGAAAGAAAAGAGTAGCAGCTTGTAGTCTGAAAAATACGGTAATAATAAAAGTGTACATGGTAGCCCAATGCCCCCCCTGTCAAAATAATGGGTCCTTCTAGGGGGTGCGCCCCCCCAGTTTGAAAACCACTGCGCTAGACAGTGGGTTGACAGCTCAAGCTTTTAGCTCGTTGGGTAGCGCTGATCAACTCTCATTTAGAGGGGGTCCGTGTACGCGGGTTCAAGCCCAGGCAGGATGCAAGGCAAGCTGGACAGCGCATGTCATGAATGGCAACATAAACACATCTCTGAGCGTGTCCACAGAGAATGTGTCAGAAAAATGTACCAAGGTTACAGCTGCACTGGCAGCAGTGCTATGCTACACGACCTACAAGGAAAAACAACACCTGCATTGTAAACATTTGCATTCTGGCAGGCAACATTGCCACACGGCCCTACTGTAATCCTGCACTTCCTTTCCCCACCTACAATATGGTTACATATCTGTTGACAGATTGAGAGGAATTTGAAGTTGGGGAAAGGGCAATCAGAGGGCGCGTAATTGAAAACACACGAGCAAGCCCACCTACCGTAGAAAGGTGCAGTGTATATGTTTGTATGCAAGGCAACGAGGGAGAAAGTCCTGATGAACAAACG
The DNA here is from genome assembly GCA_024372805.1 of Oostethus manadensis. NCBI lineage: Eukaryota > Metazoa > Chordata > Actinopteri > Syngnathiformes > Syngnathidae > Oostethus > Oostethus manadensis. The sequence goes on along the minus strand of QODF01000034.1, from coordinate 1,612,863 downwards.
TTTGGAATCCAAAAGACACAATCTCACCCTCACTCCCAACCCTGTACCTTCCGGGTTGGGAGTGAGGTCTTGCCTCAGGTGGAGGAGTTCAAGTATCTCGGGTTCTTGTTCACGAGTGAGGGAAGGTTGGAGCGTGAGATCGACAGACGGATCGGTGCAGCATCTGCAGTAATGCGGTCGCTGTACCGGACCGTCGTGGTGAAGAGAGAGCTGAGCCGGAAGGCAAAGCTCTCTGTTTACCGATCTATCTACGTTCCCACCCTCACCTATGGTCATGAGTTATGGGTCATGACCGAAAGAATGAGATCGCGGATACAAGCGGCGGAAATGAGTTTCCTTCGTAGGGTGGCTGGACTCACCCTAAGAGATAGGGTGAGGAGCTCGGCCATCCGGGAGGAGCTCAGAGCAGACCTGCTGCTCCTTCACATCGAGAGGAGCCTCCCTGGTGAGGTGTTTCGGGCATGCCCAGCCGGGAGAAGGCCCCGGGGAAGACCTAGGACACGCTGGAGGGACTATGTCTCACAGCTGGCCTGGGAACACCTTGGTGTCCTCCCGGTGGAGCTGGAAGAGGTCGCTGGGGACCGGGAAGTCTGGACTGACTGAAGCTGCTGCCCCCGGGACCCGGACCCGGATAAGCGGAGGAAAATGGATGGATGGACAATCTCACCCAATAAATAGACAGATAGCCGAGCATCCAGGAGCTGAAGTAAAATAAGTTTTAAAAACAGTGCACACGCTATACAGTCCTATATAATTACCATACAGCCCTACATAATTACCGGAATAACATTGACTAAATACATTCATTGTTTCCTTTTCTTAAAACACGGATCAGGTATCACGTGTGGGAGAGCGGACACTTCTGAGACCTGTCATGTTAACTGACCCACCCACCTATTGACCGACATTGTCACCACACATTGCTGCCAATGAGCAAGTAAGGTTCTTTTAAAGCTGGGTTCAATACGGTTTTATCACCCATTTGGGAGAATTTTTTACATTTGGCATGAAAAAAAATTATGTTTCATGATGTGTCAAAGCTGTGCTTTGGTAACTATCCTGTCTAGTTATAGTTAAATATTATTTAAGGTCAAATGAACACATTTATTGAGGTAAGGAAACACTGTGAAAGTTATTTGGTCTTCAGTTTTACACCCTTTTCTTCACGTTTAGTAACAGACGACCACAATGACGTCACTTGCGATTGCAGACATGAAGCTTATGGTTGGAAACAGGAAGCGAACAGCGATATATCCCATTACAGCTCCAGTGTTTTGTCAAAAACAGTCTCGACACGTAATTGGAAATTGGAGTCCAATAGCTCCTGTCTGCTGTCTCGCTGACGTCATTGGCTCCCTTTTGGGTTGTGCTGACGACCACCACCAGAAGGCCTATTTGAGAGATATGTGGGTCAAAAAATAGTCTCATCTTGTTCGAAACTGCTGATTATCCTCACCTTGGACACATTTCACAACGGCTTATTGTCTGGTTGTCCGTTCTACCTGTGGTTCGCTGCCAGTAGGTAACAGTAACAGTTCATTTCTGTTTGCAAAGGTGCATTCTACAAAAAACATAACCCATGTGGGTAATTACTGGAGTTGAATGGAACCTTTTGTACACTTACTAGAATACAAAATATGTTACCAAACTCTAAAAAGCAACTGTTGAGGTTATTATATAGTATTATGTTCCAGAGTAGCACCAGGGTCATAGGACGTTGTACATTTCAGGATGCTATACCTTAAATATACATTTTGGAGCTGCCGCTACTGGTGCTATTCCTTTGTTTCTATTAATCCACCCTGAAGGACTTTCTGGTAATGCTTAAAAGCATCAAAATACTGTAACTATTAGATGTTATTATGAACTACCTGTTACTACATGGTCACAGTACAAACAGTAAAACCATGAAACTTTGTTGGGAGGTTTTGGAAGTGTTTTCATAGCGGCTCTTCTAGGCGGCATAGGTATGTTCCATTACGTGCATTAATTACCTGTTTCTTGTTAGCTCTTTTTATATCTTTAGAACACAGAAGAAAGAAAAACTTGTTGTTCATGTCTGACATACGGATTGAGGATGATGGGGAAAATTCACAAAAAAGCAAGCAGTTCTCCTTTAAGCTTAAGTTTATACTTGCATTTTGTCTCCACATTGTCCCACAATTTGCCGTAGTATTGCGTGTCATTTTAGATTGCACACCTGAAAAGGTTGAATACTATTTTATGCACCGTCGACTTATTTACACCTAAGTCAAGTGTGGTTTATGTTTAGCAGTCGTGTCATTATTTGGTCCCGTTTTGTCCCGCATGACTCCACATGCTTCTCTAATTTTTCGTTTTGCAAGGGGCCTACAAGATATTGAACTCCAGAGAAGAACCTCTCATTGCAGAAAAGAAAGGTAAGTATATTATCTCGCAGATACAGAGAATGAGAATGCGGAAAGAGCAGAAAGAAGGCATAAACTAGAAATAAAGGAGGCATGGACAATGCAGTAGAGGGAATTGCTGACTAGAAGACACCACTTTGGGTATTATGAACACTTATTAACAGAAATTCACAAGAAAGATCCACGAGGCTACAGAAATTACTTGAGAATCCTGAGAGGTGGCGGAAAAGTTAACCCAATTGATGTGAATGAGACTCTGTTTGATATGTTTGCAAATGACGACTAGTTGACGGAAATTATGTGTGCCATAAATTTTGGACAAATTTTCTTTGCACACTGGTAAGCAGCCTTGCACAGTTTACAGATACTTCATGCCTGTTCATGACCAATTTACTCGTTGGCATGCAAATCTATATACCACTGCAGGGACAAAATGCATGCAAGTGTAAACTAGGCTATACACTTTGTCATAAGAAATAATGGAAGTACTATGGTGGTGGTTCAGGTTCAGGTGGTAAGAGTGGTAGTCTCCCAACCTGTAGGTTGCTAGTTTGATCCTCCGTCCTGCCGTGATCATGTCGAAGTATCCTTGGGCAATATACTGAACCCTCAGTTGCTCCTGATGCTGTGTCATCAGTAGGTAAATGCGGAAATTTGTCAACGCTGTTTGTAACTGCCTTTAAGGTGGAAAAGCGCTTTACAAGTGGGAGACCATTTACTGTACCATAATTCCATTCAAAAGTTCAAAGGGTCATAAACCTTGGTAATGGTTGGTTGGATGAACAAAATAAAACATGTAAGCTTACATTTCTCCAATATTTTATTTTAAAACCTGCACTTACATGATCCTACGATGCTGTGGATTAAAAAACATGTAGCAGAAATCAAAGTAGAGGTTGGTGTGACTGTTTAAATATTAGGGTCATCTTTGACAGTTTTTTGCTATGAATCACTGAAACCTTGTCAACTCAAAGAAAAAGCAACAAAAGTAAACATGTATACAGTTAATACTGTACACTTACAGAGCGAAGGAGATCGTCTTAGGTTTGTTTAGGTTCTGGATTCATGTTTTGACCACAGGTTTTTGTTCCAAATATTATCATCAACCATTACACTAGCCAATGTTCTGAGGATTACTGTAGGATTCTCTATGAATAATTGTCTTGATTTATTACTATAATGTCTGTATCACAAATGTGCAAAATTCCAAAGAAGATTTAAAATTGTGTTTGTTTGTGTTTGTTTGTACATACCAGTGTTTGTAGCCAGTTACTGGCTACCTGAAAGGCTCAAGGTATGTAACACTATGCCCTTCTACTTGGGAGCACCCCGAAACTTCTTGGAAAGATTTAGCCAAATTAGTGAAGCATTTCATACAAGGACAACATGAGGTTTCATTTCCAATTCTCTGAATTATGAACCTGGCGTTTAAGCTACGAGGATGAAAAGCTATCAATGCTGGAACATAATTCAAATAAAAAATATGGGGCTACAGTATACCGTTGAATCCTATACTTGGTGTATCCCATTTCAAATGAGTTCTTGAATGCAATTCAGCCTCTGGATTGCTTGATTGTTTTGAGCTGTCTGGGCTCTGAGTCATGTGGCAGTGCTCCTCGGGACACAGGCCAAACTCATAGCATATGTTGGAAGGGTATGACAGGAGTTCAATGAGTATGTGTTTTTGAAGTGGATACACACACGCACACTCACACATACAGACACCCACACACTGAGAAAAAGCCTTTGTTTGAATGGTAGGATTTTTGGCAAACATTCACACATATTCATGAATATTGAATGTATTTATGTTAGAGTCTGCACATTGAAACACACTTCATCGGTCTGGGCGTGTGTGTGTGTCTTTTTATTTACACAAACACACACACACACATACAGTATATATATATATACAGTATGTGTATATATATATATATATATATGGTACGTATATACTGTATATATATATAGAATGTATACATATGTATACATATATATGTGTACATATATAGGACTTCATATCTATATATATCTATATAGTATATACATACATATATGTATATATACACATATGTATACATACGNATATATATATATATATATATATATACATACTGTAGTGTTCAAAATAATAGCAGTCCAACGTAACTAACCAGACTGCTATTAGTATATTTATATTGCTATAGGGGAAACAAGTCACTAGGAGGTGCAGTAGATTCTAAGAAAGACCAAGCATTCATGAATGATATGATATCATGGTATGCACGCTCTTAACTATGTGCAATTAGGCAATTAGTTGAAAGGGGTGTTTTAAAAAAATAGCAGTGTGGCAGATCAGTGACCACAACAGGTGTGATTCAGGTGGTCCCTATTTAAGAATGAAACCAGCACTTGTTGAACATGCATTTCTGTTCAGCTAAAATAATCTCCAATGCCTTAAAATGGAGAGCAAAACCAGAGGCACGTGGCAGAAAACGGAAGACAACTGTCAAAATGGATCAAAGAATAACCAGAATGGCAAAGCCTCAGCCAATGATCAGCTCCAGGATGATAAAATACAGGCTGGAGTTACCTGTAAGTATTGTGACAGAAGCGTCTGTGTGAAGCTAATGTATTTACAAGAATCCTCCACAAAGTACCTTTGTTAAAAAAGGCATGTGCCGAAGAGGTTACAATTTGCCAAAGAACACATCGACTAGCCTAAAGAGAACATTTTCTTGACTGATGAGCGAAAAATTGTTCTTTTTGGATCCAAGGGCCGTATACAGTTTGTGAATAACAGCGGCCCTCAAACTCTAAATTCAAGCCACAGTACACAGTGAAGACAGTGGAGCATGGTGTTGCAAGGATCACGATATGGGCATGTTTCTCCTACTACGGCCGACGTACAGTCTCAGGGTGCTGGATGTTGGATGAAACCCTCCATGCACGGTTACGAGCTTTCGAGTCTTAACATGTGTGTTAAGACTCGTTAACTCCAGTTAAGACTGTGGTCTGTATCTCTTCCTTGGCCATCTAATTATTCCTGCAGGGTATCTGATCATTGGCACACCATAACTGTTTATTGCCTGGGACTTGTCTTGCCATTGAGCTGGCTTCTTAGGACTTGCCTCATTCGTTGTAGGTATTTGGCGAGGTTGCCATTTGCTTGTGGTATTCCAAGGTACTTGTAACTGTCCTCAATGTCTGCTATTGTTCCTTCTGGGAGTGAGACCCCTTCTGTGTGGACTACCTTGCCTTTCTTAGTGACCATACGACCGCGCTTCTCAAGCCCGAATGACATTCCAATGTCATTGCTGGTGATTCTGGTTGTATAAATCAGTGAGTCGATGTCTCGCTCACTCTTAGCATACAGCTTGATGTCATTCATGTACAGGAGGTGGCTAATAGTGGCCCCGAAGTCGGTATCCATAGCCAGTCTTGTTGAATGTTTGGCTAAGGGGGTTCAGACCTATGCAGAACAGCAGTGGGGACAAAGAGTCTCCTTGGTAGATGCCAAATTTGATAGACACTTACGCAAGTGGCTTGCCATTGGCCTAAAGGGTGGTTTTCCACAACCTCACGGATTGAGCAATGAAGGCTCTTAAGAGTCCTGTTAATGTTGTACAGCTCAAAGCATGCAATAATCCAAGTGTGTGGCATTGAGTCATAGGCTGTGCACAGGTTGGTGTGTTCAGGTTTTTCAGTCTCGAGCGACTTTTCTGTCTACCAGGAGCTGCTGTTTTGCTCCTCTGGTATTTTTGCTAAAATCTTTCTGAGCCGTGCTCATGTATTGATCCATGTTCCCACTTATCTTAGCGGCTATGATGCCTGACATGTTGTAGAGAGGCAGGTTATTGGCCGATAGTGGGTTGAAACAACCCGCTTTGAGTAATTCTCCATCCCTTAGCAGTTGGTTCATTTGCTCTGCTAAGCAATCACTGAGTGCTGTGTGTTTCTTAGCCAGAAGGCGTGGATCTTGTCAGGGCCTCGTGCTGTCCAGTTTTTCATACCTGCGACTCTTTCTTGGATGTCTGCCACTGTGATGATGACTGGATTCAGTTCTGGGAGGTTGCTGTGCCACAGGTGGCTGGCCAAGGTTTGCAGCTTTTGTTTGACAGTTTCCAGAGGTTCAGTTACGGGCACCTAGCTATACCTTTTTAATTAGCTTTTTCTGATGGTTGCTCTTACAGTAGCCAAGCATGTCAAGCATCACTGATGCTGAAGTGTATATCAGCTCATTGGTTTCAGTGATGATTGACGTGGGATTGCTCTCAGTGCTCCATTCACATCCTCTATGAGACTTTCAGATGGTACATGACTTAGCCGCTGAAAGTGGCATCGGGGTTGCCTGGAGTTCATTCTTGCCATGTGCTTATCTTTCAGGTCAGTCGCTGCCTCGTTCAGCGTGATTGTACTCACTGGGGCTTCGTACCCAATCTCTATCTACTGTATCTATCTAACTATCTATCTATATACAGTGGTGAATGCAAAGGTTTGGGCACCCTTGATCATTTTCAAGATTTTCCTTTATAAATGATTAGTTGTATGGATCAGCAATTTCAGTTAAATATATCATACAGCAGACGAACACAGTGATATTTGATAAGTGAAATGAAGTTTTTAGGATTTACAGAAAGTATGCAATAATTATTTAAACAAAATCTGGCAGGTGCAATACATTTTATTGATTTGAATAACTTTAGCACTAATTATTGGAAGACAGAATTTGTTTGGTAAGCTCATTGACCCTTGACCTACATACACAGGTCATGCCAGTCATGAGAAAGGGTATTTAAGGTGGCCAATTGCAAGTTGGCCGCCTCTTTGCATCTTCTCCGAAGTGTGGCAACATGGGAGCCTTAAAACAACTGTCACATGACCTGAAAATAAAGATTGTTCAACATCATGGTTTGGGGGACTGATACAAAAAACTACATAAGAAATTCCAGCTGTCAGGTTCCACTGTGAGGAACATAGTGAGGTAATAAAAGACCACAATCGCAGTTTTGGTTAAGTCCCGGAGTTGAAGGCCAAGAAAAATGTCTGACAAGTAGGGGGCGAGGCCGCACGGTGGTCGAGTGGGTGGCACATTGGCCTCACAGTTAGAAGGTTCAGGGTTCGAATCTCCATTGGGCATCTCTGTGTGGAGTTTGCATGTTCTCCCTGTGTGTGTGTGGGTTTTCTCCGGGTACTCCGGTTTCCCCCACATTCCAAAAACATGCATGTTAGGTTAATTGGCGACTCTAAATTCTCCATTACTATGAATGTGAGTTTGAATGCTTGTTTGTCTATATGTGTGCCCTGCGATTGACTGGCAACCAGTCCAGGGTGTGCCCCGCCTCTCGCCCAAAGCCAGCTGGGATAGGCTCCAGCATAAATAGATGTTTGTACGCTCGTGAGTCACATCAAAGCTCGTATTCCATAACCAAAATTGTGTCCGCGTAACGGCTCATATGTTGAAAAACTTGTAAATTAATGCACTTGTAAGTCAAGGCACCATTGTGCCTCACTGTGAGGGAAAAAAACTATTTGAACCCCAGCTGATTTTGTAAGTTTGCCCACTAACAAAAAAATGATCACTTTATAATTTCAAAGGTAGGTTTATTTGAACACTGAGAGACAACAATGACAAAAAAAATCCAGAAAAATGCGTTTCAAAAAGTGTTATAAATTAATTAGCATTTCCATGAAGGAAATAAGTATTTGATCCCTTTGAAAAACGTGCTTCAGTACTTTATGGCAAAACCTTTGTTGGCAATCACAGAGGTCAGCCGTTTCTTGTAGTTGGCCACAAGGTTTGTACACATCTCAGGGGGGATTTTGGCCCACTCCTCTTTGCAGATCCTCTCCAAGTCATTAATGTTTCATGGCTGATGTTCGGCAACTCGAACCTTCAGCTTCCTCTACAGATTTTCTATGGGATTAAGGTCTGGAGACTGACTAGGCCACTCAATGACCTTAATATGCTTCTTCTTGAACCAATCTTTTGTTGCCTTGGCCGTGTGTTTTGGATCAATGTCATGCTGTAATACCCAACCACGACCCATCTTCAATGCCCTGACTGAGGGAAGGAGGTTCTCACCCAACACTTGACGGTACATCTTCCCTTTGATGCGATGCAATTGTCCTGTCCCCTTGGCAGAAAAACACCCCCAAAGCATAATGTTTCCACCTCCATATTTAACGGTGGGGATGGTGTTTCTGGAGTCGTAGGCAGCATTCCTCCTCCTCCAAACACGGCGAGTTGAGTTGATGCCAAAGAGCTCAATTTTGGTCTCATCTGACCACAACACTTTCACCCAGTCTTCCTCTGAATCAGTCAGATGTTCAGCGGCAAACTTCAAACGGGCCTGTAGATGGACTTTCTTGAGCAGGGGGACCTTGCGGGCACAGCAGGATTTCAGTCCTTCGCGGCGTAGTGTGTTACCAACTGTTTTTGTGGTGACCATGGTCCCAGCTGCCTTAAGATCATTGACAAGTTCCTCCCGAGTGGTTCTGGGCTGATTCCTCACTGTTCATTGAAACTCTACGAGGTGAGATCTTGCATGGAGCTCCAGACTGAGGGAGATTGGCAGTTAATTTATGTTTGTTACATTTGAGAATAATTGCACCAACTGTTGTCACTTCTCACCCAGCTGCTTGGCGATGGTCTTGTAGCTAATTGCAGCCTTGTGTAGGTCCACAATCTTGTCCCTGACATCCTTGGAAAGCTCTTTGGTCTAGGCCATGGTGCAGAGTTTGGCATCTGGATTGATCAATTGCTTCTCGTGGACAGGTCTCTTTTATACAGGTAACGAGCTGATAGGGCTGCCAATGTCCGCTCGTTACCTGTAGAAGATCCACCTGGGAGCTAGAGATCTTGCTGACGGTTTATGGGATCAAATACTTATTTCCTTCATGGAAATTCTAATTAATTTATAACTCTTTTTGAAACGCGTTTTTCTGAATTTGTTTTCGTCACTGTTGTCTCTCATTGTTCAAATAAACCTACCATTGAAATTATAGACTGATCATTTCTTTGTTAGTGGGCAAACTTACAAAATCAGCTGGGGTTCAAATAGTTTTTTCCCTCACTGTATAAGTACAGGGTGGGCCACGTTACATTTATTAGACATTTAGACCTTTATTTACATGTATTTACATCAATCAATTAAAAAATTTAATCACAATTACCCGTGACCCTAATGAGGATAAGCGCCATAGAAAATGAATGAATGAATGAAAGTAAGAGGCGAAGGATGATGAGAACAGTCAAACTCAACACAGAGACCAGCTCCAAAGACCTACAACATGATCTTGCAGCAGATGGTGTCACTGTGCATCAGTCTACTATTCAGTGCACTGTGCACAAGGGGATGCGGTATGAGGAAGAAGCCGTTTCTGTGCACATGCCACAAACTGACTTGCTTAAGGTATGCTAAAGCACATTTGGACAAGCCAGCTTCGTTTTGGAACAAGGTGTTATGGACTGATGAAACTAAAATAGAGTTATTTGGATGTAACGAGGCGCATGGCCGGATGAAGAACACAGCATTCCAAGACAAACACAGGCTATCTGCAGTAAAATCTGGTGGTGGCTCCACCATGCTGTGGGGCTGTGTGGCTGGTACAGGTACTGACAATCTTGTTAAAAATTAAAGGTCGAGCGGATTGCAGTCAGTATCAGAAGACGAAGTCAAAGAATACAAAATCAGTGACAAAGTTGAAGTTGCCCCGGGGCAGGATACAAGACATCAACCCTGAACTCTGCTCAAATTCTATGAAGGCATTCATGCAGAGGAACAAGTCAACATTCTGGAATGGAATCTCAGTCCCTAAACCTAAATATTATTGATAATATGTGGAGTGATTTAAAGCAGGCTGTCCATGCTCATAAACCACCAAACCTGACTGTTTTGTAAAGAATAATGGTCGAAGGTACTGTGAACCAGAATCCAGACCCTCATTGGAAGTGTTCAAAGGCTGTTATTTCTGCAAAAGGAGGAGCTACTAAATAATAATGAAATTTTCCTGTTGGGGTGCCTACCTAATTTTGTTATTATTGCACACTTACTGTAAATCCTAAAAACTTCATTTCAGTTCTCAAATATCACTGTGTTCGTCTCCTATATGATATTGTGAAGGAAAATCTTGAAATTATCACGCGTGCCCAAACCTTTGCATACCACTGTATATACAGTGGTACCTTGGACTTACAAGTTTAATTCGTTCTCAGACGTAGCTCGTAACTCGATTTACTCATTTCAAAAGTCTTCGTTTAAAGACCCTGAAAACGCTGGCTTCGTATGGATCAGTGGGTTTCAAACTGGTGGGATTATGACGGGGTGGGGTACCATGCACACTTTTCATTATCACCGAATTTTTCTGACTACAGACGGCTACTTTTGTTCTCCCCCTTAGAACCCAGTGGACTCAATAATGAAGCGCCTTGTTTATGGATTTTTTTTTGCCACTTTGTGTGTGTTCAAATGCTCTGACTTCTACCGCAAGTGTTCCAACAACAAAACCAACATTCCTCTCGGATGTTTTCACAACGAGTTGGATATGTCCTGGCGGTCTCTACACAACGAGACACATAAATGCCGTTTTTACTGTACTTCAGCTGCGACAATCTCCTGCTTGTGCGCCATTTTTTCGTCTCCGTCTCCGTCCGCGTAAATAGAAAAATGTGGAGGTGCACCGAGCGAAAATGACGTCATTTGCCTGCTTGGAGCCGCGCATCTTGTGAAATCTTCTATTTCACAATGTTTATATTCGGGCCGTGTGGTCGCGTGAAGAGTGGGGGGAGTCGCTGTGGATGGGGACGGGAAAGAGGGGTGTTTTTGTTTGGGAACCACTGGTATGGATGAAGCGCGGGTTTGATAAAGTAATTGTGCATTTAAGCTTCGGATTGTCTTGTCTCAATCGGGTTTTAATAGATGTTTGTACGCTCGTAAGTCACATCAAAGCTCGTATTCCAAGGCGAAATTGTGTCTGTGTAACGGCTCATATGTGGAAAAACTTGTATGTTAATGCACTTGTAAGTCAAGGCACCACTGTGCGTATATATATATATATTATTCTTTTGCATGTTTGTCACACAAAATGTTTCTGATCATCAAAAACATTTTAATATTAGTCAAATATAACACAAGTAAACACAAAATGCAGTTTTTAAATGAATGTTATTATTATTTAGGGAGAAAAAAAATCCAAACCCACATAGCCCTGTGTGAAAAAGTAATTGCCCCTGCACCTAATAACTGGTTGGGCCACCCTTAGCAGCAAAAACTGCAATCAAACGTTTGCGATAACTTGCAACAAGTTTTTTACAGCGCTCTGGAGGAATTTTGGCCCACTCATCTTTGCAGAATTGTTGTAATTCAGCTTTATTTGAGGGTTTTCTAGCATGAAGTGCATTCTTATGGTCATGCCACAGCATCTCAATGGGTTTCAGGTCAGAACGTTGACTAGGCCACTCCAAAGTCTTCATTTTGTTTTTCTTCAGCCATTCAGAGGTGGATTTGCTGGTGTGTTTTGGGTCATTGTCCTGCTGCAACACCCAAGATGGCTTTAGCTTGAGTTGACGAACAGATGGCCGGACATTCTCCTTCAGGATTTTTTGGTAGACAGTAGAATTCATGATTCCATCTATCCCAGCAAGCCGTCCAGGTCTTAAAGCAGCAAAACAACCCCAGACCATCACACTACCACCACCATATTTTACTGTTGCTATGATCTTTTTATGAAATGCTGTGTTACTTTTACACCAGATGTAACGGGACACGCACCTTCCAAAAAGTTCAACTTTTGTCTCGTCAGTCCACAAGACATTTTCTCAAAAGTCCTGGCAGTCATCATTTTGTGTTCAATTATGTTATCTTTGACTAATAGTTAATTATTTTTTATGAGCAGGAACATTTAAGTGTGACAAAAAGTCAGGAAGGGTGCAAAAAGTTTTTCACACCACTGTATTACATTTATTAGACATTTAGACCTTTATTTACATGTATTTACATCAATCAATTAAAATATTGAATCACAATTTAATCACATGCTGTCCATAGTTAAATTGTAATTAATCACAGTTTACCGCACATACTAACATGATTTTTATCTGTAAGTGTACCTTTTGAAAAATCATTATAACGTTTTTAATCCTCCTATGAATGTGAGACTGGATAATATGTTTGCTTTATGCAAACGTTTGTTTGTTAAACATTGAGGTTTTTTTTTAAACAGCTCAACACAAAGCAGACCTTAATGTATAAGAACAAACAGAATAGTAGAGTAGTCACTGATCGTATAGTAGACACTGATGAGGTAGACTCTCCATCACTCACATATCATTCTCTTCAAGAAAATAACCTCCAGAAATGTAATTGTGACTAACATTACAAAAATATAGGTTTGCAAAAACACCTAAGAAAACAACTAAGTGAAAATCCATCCATTCATCCATTCATTTTCTATGCCGCTTATCCTCCTTAGGGTCGCGGGGGTATGCTGGCGCCTATCCCAGTGAAATGAAAACAAAGAAATAGATAATTTGCGAAAAAAATAAAGTGCTCACAAATCAGTAGTTCACAGAACTAGTACTGCACCCATATACTGTATGGCAGTTTGGCTGTAGCTTATACTTGACTTTGAAACACTCTTTTAAAAATACATCCACACACACTGTCTTTCACACACACTTTATTTTCTTAGCCTGGCAACTTCAACGACTTGGTATGACACCACAAGTACATGCAAATTACATTCTGTCCTCTTTGATAGGGGTCATTGTCGTGTTGAAACAGCCAATTTAAGGCCATGTACTCTTCAGCATAAGGCAACATGACTTCTTCAAGTACTATGACATATGCGAACTGATCCATGATTCCTGATTTGCGATAAATAGGCCCAACACCATAGTAGGAGAAACATGCCCATATCATGATGCTTGCACCACCATGCTTCACTGTCTTCACTGTGTACTGAGGCTTGAATTCAGAGTTTGGGGGTCGTCTCACAACTAGACGCAACTGGACCCAACTTAGACCCAAAAATTACAATTTTACTCTCATCCGCCCACAAAATGTTCCTCGATTTCTCTGCACATGCCTTTTTAATTTAAACTGAGGTCGTTGTGGGTGATTCTGGTAACTAGATTAGCTTTAGGCATACATCTTCTAACTGTCACAGTACTTACAGGTAACTCCAAACTGTCTTTGATCGTCCTGGAGCAGATCATTTGGTGAGCCTTTGCCATTCTGGTTATTCTTTGATCCATTTCGACACTTTTCTTCCGTTTTCTGCCACGTGTCTATGGAATTTGCTCTCCATTTTCAGGCATTGGAGATCATTTTCAATCAAGTTTCCCCTCTCCAATCAACTTTTTCATCAAAGTACGCTGTTCTTCTGAACAATGTCTTGAACAACCCATTTTCTTTAGGCTTTCAAAAAGAAATGCATGTTCAACAAGTGCTGGTTTCATCCTTAAATAGGGGCCACCTGATTCACACCTGTTTGTTTTGCAAAATTGATCACTGATTGAATGCCACACTGCTATTTTATTGAACACAACCCCTTCAACTAATCGCCCAATTACACAGCCTTAAGAGTGTGCATATCATGAATGCTGGGTCTTGTTTGTAGCATCACTGTCATGTTCTCGTTTTCTCGGCATGGTGGAATGACCCCGGGGATGAAGCGAGCTGGACGTCAGGCAGGTAAGTTTGCAGGAATCTTTAATAAAGGTGCTTCCAAGCAGCGGCAGGTACATACACGCGAAGCGCAACCAGGAGCAAGCAACAAAGACACTGACATAGAAGGAGTAACGCAACGACAACGAGCCGACGCCCGACCGGGGCACGCACCTAAACAGGGAAACAGGTGCACGTGATTAACAGAGTGAAGAAATTAGGAAACGGCCCAGAAACACATGAAACTATGAAAATAATCACAAAACAGAGAAACCAACACAAAGCCGTCACGTCTACGGGACACGAGTCGTGACAATCACAGCAGTATTAAGGGTAAAATTAAAAGTGCATCAAAAAAATGACCTTGTTTTTAATTTGGTCACCAGCTCTGACCTCGTTTACAGCAGCCAGCATGCAGTTTTCATCATTTGTGCGGTGGTGAATGGGCAGCTTTGCATGTAACTAGTCCAAAGAATTTCTGTCGGAATGTATCCAAACCCAGCATTTGGACTGAGTCAAAGTTTTGATGTTTAGTCGGAAAGTATATTTTTTCGAGACAGCGTTAACTTATTTAGTAAACAAATCAGCTTTTTTGAAAAGTGCATATTCTGCAGTCCAGTTGCTGCTAAAAGCCCAACTTTCAGTGTCTAGTTTTTTTTCTTTCTTTTTTTAAAAACTTGATCGCTCCACATTTGTTTAAACGTGAGCCGTCTTCTACTGCTGCTTCATTGTGATGAGTATGCCTAGCTGTTGCCACCTGCAGAGAGGAGGAAATACTGCATGAATGAGCACATTCTCTACTTGGACTGCATGGTTTATATTATTTGGATGTTTGTGCCAAATGAAAAGCCTGCCCAGGGTATAAAGGCTTTACATGCCACAGAGTTGCAGACCTCTGCCAAACACAACCATGCAAAGTAGCTCCCCCATCTTACATCTTTGTGAGCATAAATATCTTGAACATCTGGACACGTCTGTGCTTGTGAGTTGGCAAAGTTTGCATTGTGACATAATCCAAACATATTTAAACAGCTTTTATCCGCCATGCCGACTGGTGCTCTGGTATTTTTCTGTTTTTCCCTAATTATTCTCAGTCAGGAGGTTCAGGGTTCAAATCTTCGTTGGGCATCTCTGTGTGAAGTTTGCATGTTCTCCCCGTGCGTGCGTGGGTTTTCTCCGGGTACTCCGGTTTCCTCCCACATTCCAAAAACATGCATGTTAGGTAAGTTGACGACTGTAAATTGTCCATCTGTTAAGAATGTGAGTGTCAATGTTTGTTTGTCTATATGTGCCCTGCGATTGACTGGCGACCAGTCCAGGGTGTACCCCGCCTCTCACCCAAAGTCAGCTGGGATAGGCTCCAGCATACCCACGACCCTAATGAGGATAAGAAAATGAATGAATAAATTCTCTTGTTTTTCTGCTCTCTCTCCTTCTCTCTTTCTTCCTCTTGCCCCCCGTTTTGATTCATGATGTGGCAGTTCAGATAGTGAGGATGGAGCTACCCAGACCCTGGAGGACTGCTCTCCACCTTCTTCGTGCCATTGTCAATGTAAGCTAATCGTTAAAGCAAGTTCTCAATGAGGTAGGACAAAAGGTCACAGGGGGGCACTTTGGTGTCCTAACATGAAAGGGGCTCCCCGTTTCAATGAGGATTAAGCAAAAATTCCATTGATTGTAACACAAGTGCTGCCAACACTTTATACATGTGAATTCCACACCATTATGAAAGTGCTTCACCTTCTCCAGTGGAAAATTTAGATTATGTAATATAAAACACGATGTTCAATTTCAGAAAACTGAGTCGATGTATTTGAATGTAATACCCATTTCTACCCGAAGACAGATTTTCTTCTATTTATCAAAAATGTGACCATTAAAGTGCTTGTTAAGGGTCAAAGGTCTTCTCTCATCACACACATGAACCCATTAATACATGCACATAGACAAACACACAATACAAACATCATTAAGCGTGAAGTTGAATGAGGTCAGTCTCTGCAGCGCTAATGGTCAAACTCTGCCCCTTGACCCCTCGGGCGTCTTTCATCAGGCTTGTGTGGGTGTGAGCGTGTGTGAGGGAATTAAAGTGTCTGGGTGGCCAAAGACAGATTAAGGTCCCGCAGCAGAGCTCATTTAGAGGTTAATGTGTCAGTGAATGTGCTGCTGTGAGGTGAGATCCCGAGGCTGAGATGGAGCACAGGATTGCAAACTCACGTCACTTGAGATAATCAAGTCGGATTAAAATTTCAGGGTTAGCATGACCGTACGGCTGGAGAGGAAATGAGATGAGTGAATGAAGGGTGAAAGGTGATGAATGGGAAGAGATGGACTATAGCAGGCCCATATGCAAATGCCTTAGTGACCTTAAGGCTAAGTTGCACAATGTCCACTCTGTTCCAGTCATCGCTGTTCTCTACAGCACAGAGGCCAAGCTACGGGGTGCCACTTGACTGGGTTGGCACCCACTTTTTGCCATGGGCAGCGGTGATAACTACATTCCTCACTGGCACTAAAGCTTTATGTAGCCATACATCTAAATGGGTCATTATAACATGGTCCTTCCATGTCACTTTGCCCCATCATAAACTTCAAACACGTTCCTCCGACCCAAGCCAGTCATGCAGAACCAAGGCTTATTCAGGTCCATTCCTTGAGCTCCATTGTTTATGACATGTTTTCTAACACTGAGTGTAATGACAAGTCATCTAATCAGAGACAATTGCTCAGACCAAGATGATGTTTTTGTAATGAATGCACCACTTGAGTCTTTGAACCGCTTTACTATCTAACATGTTAAAACAAGTTTGATGGATGGTGGTTGAACATGCTGTGTTGAGATGCACATCAGGATTAAGCCCTGATATGACCGGATACCTTAATTATCTCCACATCATTTTCAACATTTGGCTTCATTATGCAGGGGGGCCACCCCAACTTTCTGAAGTGTTGAATTTGCGATTAGAACTACAAAGTTTCCGCAAAGAATCATGCCATGCAATGCCATGGATTGTTTTCTTCAACATTTCCATGCAAATCAGACTGAGATCTGGAAATTCTTTGCAAAGCCTGTTGAACTAAAGACTCCGGGGAGCCCTGCACACATGTGTGTTGCTGATTAATACTGCAGGCTTTCCCAAAAAATGTGAGGTTGAGGAAAAACTAAAACACCAGCTATCAAAAGAAAAACACAGATTTCCCATCATCATCGTCTCTGTCACAGGCCAACGGTGGAAGTTCTGGGAAAAGAGTTGAGCAGTAAAGCTTGTGATTTAAGGGCCAAACACCACTTCAAATACTGCAAAGACCATCACATCCACAATGGATGTCTTCCTTAAACACATGGTGTGTGGAGGCAAACATGACAACATGAAAGATAAAGCAGAGCACCAACATTCATATAGAGCCGAAATGTCCAGGAATGGTGGAAGATGTGTATCTTCAGATACAATATATATACACTGTGCCCCCTATTTGCACTCTTTGCGGGTGCAGACCAGTGACATGTGGTCAGGGAAGGCAGAGCCTGTCATGATTTTTAAAAAAATGAATAAGACAAAATAAATATGAATATTTCTCCATTGTACTGATTTATAAGTAAATGTCTGATTCCAATTGCTTTTAACATTCGTAAAAATTGCTGAATTTGCAAATTTCCCTGCCTACCATTTGAATGCATAACGAGTTGGCTCACAGCGCCTGACAGTTTCTGTTTGCCAGCATGTCGCCAAAAATAGAATGTTGCAGAAACATTTATTATACACAATGACTTTCTACAGCCTGTATAACGTAGATGTTAAAGTCAATGTCTTGAAATAAAACAATAATATACACTTTATATATATATATATATATAGCATTATTTTATTTGTATTTTTTTTTACATTTTTCTATATTTAAACTGTATTATTATTATTATTTATTATTTAAAATTCAAATTAAATACATTTTGTAATATCATAAGGTGTTTTTTTTATGGTTTCAGAGTTACAGGAAGCTCTCTGAGGGTAACCATCCGTGCGATGTTGCCCTCGGTGTTTGACACTCCTGTTGTTTAATGTCTTTAATGCAAGTGTGTTCTGAGTTCGATTAGCAAGTGTATTCTTGCTAATCGGACAGTAAAATATAGACATGTTATAAGGGAGGCACTGGTGGAGGGAGCACCAATGCACTGGTGGGGCGGGGTGCATATGTGAACTAAAAGGTGCTGGTCCTTGGCATTCTTCCACAGATAAAAAGACAGCTAATTTTTCTTTCTGTTAGAAAATCATTCAATATATTTTTATTGAGCCAGGGCGTTGAAGGGTTTCAGTTTGGTGGCCGCAGGATTCGATCTCTGCTTTTTGCAGATGATGTGGTCCTGTTGGCTTCATCGAGCAGTGACCTTCAACTTTCACTGGATCGGTTCTCAGCTAAGTGTGAAGCGGCTGGGATGAGAATCAGCACCTCCAAGTCTGAGTCCATGGTTCTCGCCCGGGAAAGGGTGGAGTGCCATCTCCGGATCGGGGAGGAGGTCCTGCCTCAAGTGGAGGAGTTTATGTACCTCGGGGTCTTGTTCACGAGTGAGGGAAGGATGGAACGCGAGATGGACAGGCGGATTGGTGCGGCGTCTGCAGTGATGCGGACTCTGCACTGATCTGTCGTGGTGAAGAGAGCTGAGCCGAAAGGCAAAGCTCTCGATTTACCGGTCGATCTTTTCCTACCCTCACTTATGGTCATGAGCTTTGGGTAGTGACCGAAAGGATAAGATTGCGGGTACAAGTGGCCAAAATGAGTTTTCTCCGCAGGGTGGCTGGGCTCTCCCTTAGAGATAGGGTGAGAAGCACTGTCATCCGGGAGAGACTCGGAGTAGAACCGCTGCTCCTCCACATTGAGAGAAGTCAGATGAGGTGGCTCGGGCATCTGGTTAGGATGCCTCCCGAACGCCTCCCTAGGGAGGCGTTCAGGGCAGAACCAACCGGTAGGCGGCCTCAGGGAAGACCCAGGACACATTGGGGAGACTATGTCTCTCTCTGGCCTGGGAACGCCTCGGCATCCGCTGGGAAGAGCTAGACGAAGTGGCCGGGGAGAGGGACGTCTGGGCTTTCCTGCTTAGGCTGCTGCCCCTGCGACCCGACCTCGGATAAGCGGAAGAAAATGGATGGATGGATGGATATTTTTATGCTCTGCTAAATGAATGAATGGATTAGAATACCAAGATGGAGGATTATATATCCAAACTCACAAGGTGACCAAACTTTTCCAACAAACTATCAGACATTTTCCTGGTAAAGGAAATCTTAAATGGTGATGGTTTAATTTATTTTGTACATGCATTCGTGTTACACTGGAATACGTCAAACATTACAGTTCACAAATCAAATTCCCAAAAAGGAGCCGCAAGATGCATAGCCTATTTAATTATACCATGTCTTTGTTTCACAGAAATTGTTTACTTCCTGTTTTTGACATGTACCCATTACCAATTCTAAAATAACATAAGAAGATTAAAATAAAGATAAGACAGTAGAACAATGTGTGATAATAAATGACGTAGAAGTTAATAGTTGACAGAAACATTTTTGGATTGTGTCCTGATGCAGTTAATTTCATATCCAGAACAAAATTCACACCCTTCTGCAATGATCTGGGAGGGTAATTGAATTTACGCTACTTGCACGTCATACACAAATGAAATATATTAAACACATGTTTTTCAGTTCATAAAATCATGAATAAAAAAAGAACACAATTGAAAACATTTTCAAGCCTTCCTCGTTTTTGGTATTATCCTCGTAATGATCAACCGGTTTGAAGAACATTAAAAACTCAGAAGAGTCCATGCCTCACCAGCCATGAACCTCACCGCCTGTCACTGGTGCAGACGTAGGATATGCGGCCATGGTAATCCTCTGCACAAGGTTAGGTCGGGTGAAGGGACTGAAGTGGACTGCATATGTTACACATCACCACGGAAAATATGGTGACAATCATTTTATTACTAGCATGCAGACATGCAGTCTCTATATGATATTCTGTATTATTACATGTATGCTCAGTGTTATTATGTGGATGTGGTTACATTACAATGTCATTCATTTACATGCATCTTGATCTATGTTGACATGCCAGATGCTTTGAGTCAAAAATGCATCTAGGAAAGAGGTGATAGGGAACGGGGGTTGGCGGGAGTCGTCACTCGTTGATACTGTCACTATTATACCTTATTACACCTTGGGAACACCTTATCATTGCACCAGTGGAACAAGCGAAGGTGATTGGGGACTTGCGTTAGCATGGTTAAGGGGTACCAATGACTCAAAATAGGGCAGAATAGCGTAAAATTGCAAATTGGAAACACTATTCTTGCAATACAACTGTATACTACTTAATGACAGTTGCTAGTAATTTATAATGTGTTACTTTTTTTTTTTTTTTAAATATGCCCAACACCAATGCTCACGGAAGTCGCATTCAGTGTCTTACCGAAGCAACTCAACAGGAGAGTAAAAACATTCTTTTATCACATAAAGCACTCAGAGATGCTCGTTACGTCTCATTTGATGCAAGCATGTTGCCCATTTGTAATTAAACAGCCACAATGTTAGCATCAATCTTATCTCAATGTGAGAGTCTTTCGTTTCTTACAAAACTAAGCAAGGCCCGTAGCCGCGGCGTCTATCTTCTCAAAAGAAGCTGATTGGGGCGGGTCATTTCCAATCAAATGTAAAAGTTAGCCTGATGTTTGTGTGTGATTACACACTCCAGATGCACACACACTCCAAGAGAAATGGATACCATTCAAGCACCTCTGAAAGACCCCTGAAATATTTGTTTCATTTTGTTTCCTCTGTTCTTCATAATAATTTGGCCCGCTGGCCTTCTGTTGTCCATTTTTATGTCCTTAGCTGCACCTTAGCTGCAGATTAATGGTTGATACAGCTCTGTCACAAACCAACCAAAAATGTGTTTTTTTCTTTCTTCAGACTTTGAGGTTTAGTGGAGGATACTCCTACTGTAAAGGCAGAATTTACGGCCCAGTTGTTGTGTTGGACTCATACACGTGCACTTATACACTCCCACACCAACCCCCACAGGACAAACAGCTTTTGTTTCAGTCGTGCAAGGATCAGAGTGGCAAAAAAGGGTTTTGCAAAGGGTTGTGGTGTTTTCCCTCTCCAAAATCACCCGGGCTCATTAGAAAAAATATTGCTGAGCTGGAGAGAGGGCACAAAACACATTGCACTTCACAACAATGACCTGCAACATACCGATGAAACAAATTACAGCCCACCACAAGGGATCGAACCATTCATTATGGAGAACGCGAAAAGCAATCATCTTCTGAAGTTTGGTGAAAGCTGCAGTGGATGATTTAGATGTCACAGAATAAAAGGAGCATTTTTCAGACACACCAAACATACTTGATCAATCAAACATGCTGCTTGTACTGAATGTGTCTTCCTACTATCTTTGATTTATTTACTTCCTTCTTACAGTACGTATGTGTGCACAAGAAGCCTAGGAGCTCCCGCTCACAATCCCCCAAACATGAGCCTCCAGTCCACACTGATGGCTTCCATGTGTTGAGTATCTGCGGTGAAACGTACCTTTTTCACGACAGAGGAAGGGCAACCCGACACTGTGGCATCCCCCAAAATGCCTCCTCCCGTGAAAAGCCACCTTTGAAAAAGAAACCATAAAACCCTCACTTAAATGAGGTCATACATTTGCAACATAGGTTGCCCCAGTGTAAAGCTCAATGCAGCTGTTTGTTATACAGTATAGTCCACACTCCTGCAAATGAGAAGAACATTACAAAACCTCAAAAATATCGTGACTGTGAACAAACCTCATCAAAGGTGTCTTCGGTTTGCCATGTGAGCAGTTGCCGGGTTTGTTGCAAGTCCACATTTTTGATATTTGGTGTTTTTAAGGCAGTACATTTATTTGTGAGGACTCTAAACTCCAAACTCAGCACCCTGGGGCTCTCGTCTTGATCTCCTGTGACTTGAGACATGTCACACTTGACAAAACACTGGCTGCCTTCTACCAGTATGTGGACTGTAAAACCAGGGGGAACAGGAGAATCGACCTAATGCACCTTTGCCTTTATTGGGGAAGGCAGACCACAACCTGGTCCAGCCGAAACCTCCTTTTACATCAAAAAAGAGGAAAATACCTATAACGACACACTCATTCACAAAGTGGTCCCCTGAGGCTGTTCAGGCTCTGGTACACTGCTTCGAGACCACTGACTGGGATGCATTGCAGGGCCTCCACATAAGACAATATAGAAGAAATGGTCGCCTGCACAACGAATTACATCTGCCTGGGTGTTGTTTTGCCAGTAAGGACTGAATGCTGCTTTGCTGACAACAAGCCCTGGATAACAAGTGACATCAGACATCACAGACCTTTTGAGCCTGAAAGAGAAACGCTTCAAAGACGGTGACAAGCAAGCGCTTAAACGGGTACAGATGGAACTGAGAGTCCAGCTACAGAAAGAAAATAGAACAGAACAAAACAACAACATGAAGGATGAGTGGCAGGGTATGAAGACCATCACGGGCTGCAGCACAAAGAGAGGTGTCCACATTGAGGGAGATGTGAGAAGGGCCCACCAGTTAAACCATTTTTTCAACAGGTTTAACCAACCCATCACACACACCACAGCCCCTACACAAGTCATCAGCACGGAAGGGGACACCTCCCCACACCTTCCCCTGTTCACACAACCCACAATAACAGGAGCTCAAGTTAGTGCAGAGCTAAGGAGACTGCACCCCAGCAAACAGCAGGTCTGGATGGAGTATCGCCTTGACTTTTGAAAGCCTGCGTGTGGGAGCTGGGAGACCTTCTGCAGCTCATTTTCAATCTTACCTTGAGTTTGGGGAGGGTTCCACAGCTGTGGAAGACATCCTGCATTGTTCTAGTCCCAAAGAGACCACATCCTGGTGAGCTGAATGATTTCAAGCCAGTAGTTCTTGCGTCGCATGTGACGAAGACTATGGAACGGCTGCTGCTGTATCACCAAAGGCCACAGACCAATCCTGCACTCGACCCCTTGCAGTTTGCATACCGGGAGAAAGTGGGTGTTGAGGACGCCATCATCTACTTGCTCCACCAATCTCTCGCTCACCTGGACAGACACAGTGGTGCTGTGAGGATTATGTTTTTGGACTTCTCCACCGCCTTCAACACCATCCAGTCTCAGCTCCTGAGGGACAAACTGACACGGATAGGAGTAGGATAACAGCTGGTGGCATGGATCACAGACTAGCTGACCGGTAGACCTCAGTATGTGAGACTGGGGAACTGCAGGTCCGACACTGGGACTAGCAGCACAGGAGCACCACAGCGAACGTGCTCTCTCCTGTTCTGTTTACCCTGTACACATCCGACTTTCAGTACAACTCTGAGCTCTGCCATGTGCAGAAATACACGGCTATCGTGGGATGTATCAGGAATGGACAGAAGGATGAGTACAAAAAACGTATCCAGGAGTTTGTCAACTGGTGCGACGCAAAGCACCTGCACCTCAACACCACTAAGACCAGGAAAATGGTGGTGGACTTCAGGATAAACAGGACACACCCAGAACCTGTTCTCATTTGAGGTAGAGGTGCCTCACACCTACAAATACCTGGGAGTGCATCTGGATGACAAACTGGACTGGCCTGCCAACATGGATGCTCTGTGTAGTCGTCTGTACTTCCTCAGAGCAAAGGACACTGAGAAAGCAACAGATTGGGGGCGATAAAAACACACACGGGTCTGGACTTTTTTACCTAATTATGTTTTATTGCGCTGCATACTTAAAGTTGTGTTATTCTTATTCCATGTTCTTATTTTGTTATCTCTCTTGCCTTGTCTTGGTTGTTTTATGTTGTGATTAAGTGTTTAAGTTAATTATTACATTTTTGAAGAGCTGCTGGAAACATGAATTTCTCTTGGAGATTAATCAAGTATCTATCTTTACTCGGATGATAAAGTATTGCTAAGCAACGTTCCCTCTAAATCGAAAAGGAAAATGAAACTATATTTCCTGGTAGCACATACTAAGGGTTTTCTCCATCGTGCCCTTTTCTTATCGTACATACTGCCTTGGGTGTATAATTTCACCACAGTAAGTTGATTTTTAGTGCGAGTTTGTTGGTTTTAGCGGCCACAGAGTGGCATTTCTCCCATTCAGCTGGATGCCTCTGTTTTAGATTTAGAGTAAGTGTGTTGTGCTGCTGCCTTTTGTTTGCAATGAGCTTTAGTTAAACTTTGCAGTGTGCGGTCACACCCAAACCGATTTCTGCTTTTCACACTTCTGTACTTTTGGCTGCAGGGTAAGAGTATGAACAGTCCGTGCTCGGGGTGGGTGGGGTCTTTGAGGATGGAGGCATCTCGCCTGTGGACTCTATGCTGTGCTGGTAACTTCTGCTAAGTACTTTTCTAAGTTCCTCACTGATGTTGACACCTTGACACAGTATTAAGCCCTCTTCACTTCACGATCCCAGATAAACCGTAGTCGATGAGTTCTCCTCTCCTTCCTCGTGTCCACTATTATCTCCTTGGTTTTGTCCGTTTTGAGGATGAGGTTGTTGTTTTCACACAGTCTCACCAGACTGGCCTCCTATTTCCCGCTTTGTCCTCACCAGTGACGCGTCCAATCACTGTGTTGTCTTTTGAGAAGTTTAGAATGGTAGTGTCTTTGTGGGACATGCGTAAATAGTGGGTATAGGATGAGGCTGAGGACAATGTTTGTTGTGGTGGTGGATGAAGTTCTGACTGACAGGTCAGCTGGAAAGTCGAGGAGCCAGTCACAGAGTGTGGGGTGAAGCCCAAGTTGAGATGGTCTGTGAGTGAGTTTGTAGGAATGACTGTGTTAAAAGCAGAGTTGTGGTCAATAACTTCTAATCTGATGTAAGTGTCTTCATTTTCCAGGTGGAAGAGGAAGCTGTGAAGTACGGCAGAAGCTTGGAAGAGCTTGGAATTGTTAACATATGAACAAAAATTGCACCATCTGGGAAACTCTAAATTTAAAAACCCGTCGCTCGTGTTTTATTCTTATAGGAACTCTACGCAACAATCTCTGTTTCAATTTATTTCTTTCAAGCAAAAAGCACAGGGGTCATTCTCCTGAAAGGGGTACCAAGAGCATGACATAGCAAACAAACATTCAAGTTGTTATTTTTGAAAATGTGCATATTAAAGTAAGTATCGCTTGTTTTGTTTCAGTTTGGGAAGAAAAACTTGCAAGAAAATATTCACTTTTTTACTGAAATCTCAATTGTAGCATTTA
The DNA here is from genome assembly GCA_024372805.1 of Oostethus manadensis. Lineage (NCBI taxonomy): Eukaryota > Metazoa > Chordata > Actinopteri > Syngnathiformes > Syngnathidae > Oostethus > Oostethus manadensis. The sequence goes on along the minus strand of QODF01000034.1, from coordinate 1,587,556 downwards.
CATAAAAATCTTCTACTTGATTTACTTATTACTTTTGATAAATCCTTGATTTGCATTTTGCATGAGTATATATTTTCAAGTAAAGGATTTGAAAAAAACCTAATTTGACATTTTTGAAATGTGCTTCAGTGTGATGAACAAGTAATTCAAGTCAAAATGCATGTTATGAATGCTGATGAAATGTTGAAGTTGACATCACATTGTGTTTTGTATACAACAGACACAAAGAAAGTATTCAACCCTGCTTCCCCTGGTAATTCAAAACAGTATGTTTGCAATATATTTTCTCATGGCTAGAGCTTCAAATCACTGTAGTCTGTGCGTCATGGGGAATCACCCATAAGCACACCATCACTGGCTGGCATATTTTACCAATAGTGGTTTCAAAGAACAAACTGTACAAAAAAGGAGCTTTTTTCAAAATTCATCATTTTTTTGTTAATAACTGGCATTTGCAGCTGTCACTCACGGATGGCTGTTTGGTATTCACAAACAGTACATGCAGGAGCACATACACACACTCATAAAAGAAGTCTCAGACAAACAAACAACACTTTACATTATTTGTGTTGTTCCTTATAGATACAGTAAATTCAATGTTATTCAAAATTATGCCAAATAGCTATCCTTGGGTGAAAACAAAGCGTGCATTTTAAAAATATAAAAACATCTAAAAAACAGCTTAAAACAACCAAAGTACAGTAAAATACTGTATTCCTAAGTATTACATGCTATCATGATTGTACCCATTACTACATGATCACAGCATGTATATAAAATGTTGTTGGATCTTTTTGAAGGTGTTTTAGTAGAGGGTTTTGTAGGCATAATGGGTGTCATCAAATGCATCTCGTGCAGTAATGACCTGCCTCTCTGGTCATTTAAGGAGGGGAAGCTAATTTTTTTAATGTTTTTATTTATGTGGCAAATCTACCCTCCATTACTATTCAAGAAAATGATCTGTGATCCTATTGTACCAAGTAGGCGTCTTCTCCGCTGCTTGTTGAGGAAAGAAGCCGCAGAGTGGAAAAAGAGAGTCGCCAAACACAACGCTAGTAGTTTATAACAAAGAAAAAGTCATGGGGATCGGTAAGGTCTACGGATCTGTTCGGAACAAAGGAATGACAAACTTGAAAAATTATCCAGTGGAGGTTTACACTTCAAGATCGCTGATTCGCCTATTGTACTGTGAATCAAAAAGATATTGCACCTCAGACAGATCATCATCACGCGGAAGCCAAGCGTCCTGGCCAGCCCAGTGCTCTGTAAGCCCCCGGACACGCTGAGCATCCGATGGGCGAGCCAAAGCACAGAATTGATCTAACGACCTGTCCAGTTCCGCACAGTGGAACAACCCACTCTACGCTTCCCCGTCGAAGTCAATAGACACTAAGTACCCGAGTGTGTAAAAAAAAAAAGCACTGTGTGAGTTACCTGTGATAAGTAGCTGCTCCAGAACAAAAGATAAAGGTACTGTAGTGCATATGTAGTCAATGAAATGTACACACAGTAAAAGTATTTTAAGGCAAGCAGAGCTTCCCTTGCAGTCTTAGAGCAATCGCCACTGCTCTTTTTATATCTTTAGAACGCTCAGAAAACGTGTGTTCATGTCTCATAAAAGAATTGTGGATGATGAGCAAAATTCCCAAAAAATGTTTTCCTTTAATGAGCAAACCTGCATCGACAGAAAGAAACTTGAAAAGACTAAGTGCCTCGCCGGCCATGAACATGCAGAAGGAGGGCGGGATGTAATGCTTGCAGCAGATTCAAATGTTGGCAGCCGTACGGACTCTTTAACAGTGTTGTTGACAGTTTACAATATTACTTGTTAAATGACCTGTTTAGCTCCCAGATGTTACAAACGTGACAGTTTGACCCGGAAAAGATTCTTTTGATTTTGTTCGGCATCAGAGGTTCCACTGTAGAAAACCTGTAGTTGCTCCGGGGTCCCCTTGCAGTGTACATGTGAAGTCTCCATTTATTTTATTATTGTTAGTCTAGTCTGGTCAACCAGCCTTCATCTTCACTCCTCTTATGTAGTAATCCCAAAAACACATCCTCTTCTTCCTCAACCCATCAATAATCAATAATTATCCAGTCCTCAAAAATGAGGTTTGAGTTTTTAATAAGCATGAGAATGTTTGCATAACCTCTCCATATGTCTGCTAAGCCCAGAAGCCAGTCATATGTGATCCTAGCTTTTCTTGTATCTGCAGTGTTACAACATCTCTTCCTCTTGTCTTGTTCCCACCTATCCAGCTCAGACCAGCTATGTTTTGAAAGGGTGGTTATATTCACTGTTATTGTATGATTAAACAGAACCTCTCCTCCCAGCCTTTGAAGCGAGGAAAAGTCAAACGAAGCTGAGCAATCCCTGCAGTAAGCCTCTGTCCCGCTAGCAGAACCTTTTCTTTTCTCACACATAGTCTTCATCATGCAACCGGAACAAATTCATGTCAGCTCAACAGATTTTGAGGGGGGTTTGGAGGTACACACCGGACCGCTCGTCTCTGGAAGTTGACCTAAAGGTATTTGTCCTGGTTGAGGCCTTTGAAAACAAACTAGAGGACAGAGGAACTTGGTATTGTGAAGTGGTAGGATTTCTGGTGCACAGGGAAACATCAATTACCTAGAGCTTTAAGGACATTAAGTGCTGAATGCGCGCACTGTCGAGGTAGACTTCTCTGAATAAATAAGCAATGTCGGGACAGTATCTGCTATGGTGTGAACTTCAATGAAAGATAAAATAAACTTCATCTGACTTGGCACTGACCTCCTTTGTAGAGGTGCTACCGCTGGATTAGATGTTTTCTTCAGCTATAAGCTTTCTGTCTGGAAGGACCAGACAAAAAGTGGCTCAATAGACCATAATGACGACCCAGACATGGGTCACCCTTCTGGAGCCAAGCCTTGAGGAGGGGCACAATGGCGAGCGTATGGTGGCCGGTCGGGCACAGCTCGAAGAGGTAACGTGGGTCCCCACTCCCATGAGCTCACCACTCGTGGGCGAGGCCAAGAGTCGGTTGCAGAGCAAGCTGGATGACCTCCAAAGGCGTGAACCTTGGTGGTCGAATCCTCAGCTACAGAAGCTTTATAAATCAGCCTCGGCAGCGTTCAGGCTGCAAGTTTACTTCAATGACTGCATCTTTCCTGACATGGAGGCTTATTTCAAGTCATTCAGTTTTAGGTCTATTATGCCACGCAGTTACCATCATTAATATTATGCAAGAGGAGTGATTGCGTAAATTATTAATTGTCGAGGTTGTACACATGTACCGTGGATTTGGAGTCTTCCACCTAATATGAGTCAGAGCACTCACACTAGCCAAACAAACCAGACCTTCACGGAAAACTACACTTTTTTTGGATTTTTACCCCATCATCCACAATCCTTATGTGAAACATGAACGCATATTTCTTTTAAACGAGTTAGCATGAGGGTGCTAACAAAGCATTTCATGGGATCAATCTATTTTGACTATAAAGCCCTATAAAAAAAGTTCCATTTACATAACTGACCTGTATATGAACCAAGCTACCGCAATATTGTTACTGTAACGTCTAACACAAAGAACCAACACAATGCCTTGCATCTATACATACCTATCCACTTTGTGTAAGTGCAACGCAGATTCTCCTAACTCTGCATCATCTGTGCAAAAGATCTATTTATGAAAGTAAATTTCTGACGCACAAGGAATGGATTGGTCATATGGCCTGTCGAGATCTGCCAATAACTCCTTGTTCCCCTCTGCACACTACATCACAACAACAATTGGTCAGACTTGAAATCGTCCCCAACTGAAATGTTTGGGACTTTAGCACATTATCACAGTGTAATTAATCACCTTCAGATGTACAGTATATTAGATTTTTACAAGTAGAAGAAGAAATCAAATATGCTAATGCCATCCATGACAGCAGGTCAAACTCAAATATGTTTGTGTTTCCATTCCATTTTTCTCTGCTTATCCGGTTTCGGGGGCGCAGTCTCAGTAGGGAAGTCCAGACTCCCTGGTCTCCGTCAACCTCTTCCAGCTCCACCGGGAGGACACCAAGGCGTTCCCAGGCCAGCTGTGAGACATAGTCCCTCCAGCGTGTCCTAGGTCTTCCCCGGGTCCTTCTCCCAGCTGGGCATGCTCGATACACCTCACCAGGGAGGCGCGCGGGAGGCATCCGGACTAGATGCCCGAGTCACCTCAACTGGCTCCTCTTGATGTGAAGGAGCAGCGGCTCTACTCTGAGCTCCTCCCGGATGGCCGAGGTCCTCACCCTATCTCTTAGGGTGAGTCCAGCCACCCTACAGAGACAACTCATTTCCGGCGCTTGTATCCGTGATCTCATCCCAGAAGCTTCACACTCAGCTGCAAACCGCTCCAGTAAACGCTGAAGGTCACAGCCTCATGAGGCCAAAAGGACCACATCGTCTGCAAATAGCAGAGACGAGATCCTAAGGTCACCAAGCTGGACTCCCTCAACACCTTGACTGCGCCTAGAAATTCTGTCCATGGCGGTTACGAACAGAATCAGTGACAAAGGGCAGCCTTGTTGGTATTTAATCAATAAAGTCTAATGGTGATTTGTTTCACTATGAACTCTCCATTTTCAAAATCATTACATATACTGGGGTGCCACGTGTGAAAAGAATATCACCAAAACATTTTACTAATGTACTTCTTAAAAAGATAATCATTTCAAAGCAGTGTTTAGCTTGTCCTAGTGGTAATTAACACAAGAGATAATGGGCTCACAAAGGTCTGTTTGATTCGTAGGACAAAAAAGCCATTATTCAACCCCACACGACCTTGGAAATAAACACGTTACTTAAAAGCTGTGACACCCTTGAATCCACTCACTACCTCAAGATGCACTGCATACAAGTGTTAATCACTTGACAAAGTCTAGACCGTTTTATCAGCTGTGTGTGGTAATTCTGCCGCTTTCACACCAAATGCAAATTACTGCCATCAGGATCTAGTTGCCCTCATGTTGCCTCCTGTTTGGTGTTTGAGGGCATGCAAGCGATTGTTTTGATTCTAGGAACTGGGGGATATCAGTGCAGGCCAATTGGCCCTGCACAGACTTGCACAGTTAACACAGCTTGCAAGAGCCTTGGCCTGGCTGCTGATATAATGTCGTGGCTCACTGGGTCACCATGAGTTCCTAATGACCCAAACAAATACATCCTCTATCCCTGTGTGTTTCATCTGACTGCCTTTGCTGTCTCTGATTCTATTTTCCCAGTTCGTGCCATTGCATGTGCCAATGTTGATAGGGGACCTTCATGAGCAATTACTGACAATTGTGGTGCTCAAGGTTGCTCTGTTAGCATGTGAATGTCTTTTAATTGGGTTTGTGCTAGCATTCAAGCATGAGAAAAATGGAAAAACGACCTCTCAGTTGGAGGTTTATCTTAACCTAAATTGCCATTATCTCAAGCTGAACAATTTCATCTTAATTGCTTAGAAAACTCTAAAAGTCACAAACAACACACAGACTGCAGTGAAATGCTCCCAAGGTGATTTTACAGTCTGCCATGAAAATCAACAATAGGAATCATGTAACAGTTCACATGCAATATGAATCAGACCGTTACAAATCATTTTGTTCATAGTTGAAGTTATGGGGCAGTGACAACATTCTCCATGTTAACCCTTTTTTGTGAGTATGTGAACAGAACAAACGTGTAGGTTATCGGCAATGATTGGTTCATCTACAGTATGCAGCTTGTAATTACTTAACTTGATGACAACTGCCCCCTCTTGAAATAGCAGTGAAGGGACACATTATCCAAAAATAATCACTTAGTTAGTTATGAGAATAAGGTGAGCAGAAAAGCTAATAACATTTTAAAAAAATAAGTTTGGATTAAGTCTTCATTAGAACATAGTTTAGTTTGGCCAGGTAAGAATTGAATTTTTACCTATTTTGTTGGTGCGTGTTTAAAATTATATAGTGGAACACAGCATGACGATTCAGCATAATCAAATCCATGTGAATTTGCAGATGTCTAGTCGAAAACATATTTTTTATTATTGGCTGACTCATTCACCCTAAGGCGCTTAAAAAGTATATGTGACAAGATAAAAATGTACACAATGTATGTACCATTCATTCACTCATTCATTTTCTATACCGCTTATCCCACAATTTTTACGTTTGTCGTTATGCTTCCCTGATAATGTTTTTCGTTATCATCATCCATTATCACTCATTAGTGGTGAGTAGCAATCAATGCTATACTTTGAAATGTGTATAATAAATGTGTGACGTGAGGCAAATTTAATAATTTAACATGTAACATGGGTTAAACACATATCATTTAGCCTGTCAGCTTCCGTTGCTAGTGAACAACGGCAACTGAGGAGAGAAGGACAGGTGTTACAAAAACGTGCTATACATGCACTTATTAGAAAAAAAAACCTTATAGTAAACCTTATAGTGATGCTTTATCAATAGCTTTCCTAAGGTACTGTCTTATGAAGTCTTAAGTCTCCCTCATGTGCTAACATATCATTTAAAAAAATATGCTATTTGGGCCCGCAACCCTAATGAGGATAAGCGGCATAGAAAATAAATGAATGAATGCTATTTGGGTAGAAGTCCTCCATGCGCTTTCACCTGATTCAAATAGCCTTGGGTATCTAAGAGGGGTGGAACGATTCATTCACTAGATCGATGCATCGATTTATATTCCAATGATCCAACTCCTTCGATCTGTGTTCACCAAATTTCCATTCCAGACCACATGTATTGCGCTAACATCGTTTGAAAAGTAATCAATCGATTTAATCGATGCTAGGAATTTCAGCTTTGGATTTAGGCACAGCAGTTTCTATATGGAAATGTTTTTTAGCTATTTTAATGATAAAGATGTTAAACGTAACAGTTTGATTTGGCGTAAGTCGATTAGTCAATGCCTGTTGACCGGGCCGCACGGATGACGTCATGTGACACTGAGCATGCGCACTCAATGGACGTCCTAAAATATGCAATTTTTCATAGAATAAGGGTTGTATTTTCATTTGTATACATGCTTATTAGCTAGATGACTTTGTCTCTTTAATTTGGTATGAGATTTATACGGAACGTTGGACCACAGCAAAAGTTAAGTCCAACTTGAAGCCTTTCAAACTCATGGATGGGAGCGTCAAGACAAGATAAAAGGTACGTAGCGAGCGTTAAGTTTGTGCATGTTTGTGTTCTGGTTGGACGGGGGGCTTCTCGTCTGGGAGCCACTGTTGTTCTGGCGTGTGTTCCATTATTTCTTGCAATGAAAAGCGTGTTGATGAAACACCTCCTCATAGCATAATAGCGTCTGTGCAAACAATACAGTATGTATGATATTCATTCGCTTTAACATCTGTCTGCACATGAAATGTCATTCTAATCTGGTGGTGCAAAATAACTTCTTTAATACTTTGGTTAAAGACGTGAATTAGGTATCCAATTAAAGTTAGTCATGTTTTATCAGATAGAATGAATCATTCAACCTGTTAATGCATTCATGTTAATTCAACCTGAAGTGTTGGTTGCTCTTTATTCAAAGAAAATGTGAATGCATGTTTATGTCCATAATTAATGTATTCCTGATTCTTAACAAAAAGCAAAGGGAATTAAGGAAACTTCACCTGCACTTTCCAGTATCCTGCTATCTATTTCACAGACTGCTTGAATTTTTGGCTAAAAAGTTACTGAATCCATTTAAAGCTACTGAATCGTTTGGGATCGTATTGTTCTAAATGAACCAATATCATCCTTGAATCGAATCGGCAACCACGAATCGTGATACAAATCGAATCGTTGTAAAAATGAATCGCTGATGCCTCCAACTATGAACTTAGCTAATATTACTCTCTTATTAAAACCAGGAAAAGACTCCACACTCCCATCTAGCTACCGCCCAATTTCCTTAATTAATGTAGATTTTAAAATAATCAGTAAAGCTTTGGCTAGAAGGTTAGAGAAAATTACTCCTTTCATAATCCATCCAGACCAAACAGGTTTTATTAAAGGTAGACACTCCTCAACTAACACACGAAGATTAATTAACCTCATAGATTATTCTAACATACAGGATTTGGAAACTATTATCCTTTCTCTAGATGCAGAAAAAGCATTTGACAGGGTAAACTGGAACTTCCTATTCAGGACATTAATTAAATTTGGGTTTGGACCGGGTTTTATTGATTGGATCAGAATATTTTATACCAACCCACATGCATGTGTGAGGACCAATGATCAAACTTCTTCAAGCTTTAGCCTTCACAGAGGCACAAGGCAGGGCTGTCCACTGTCCCCTCTACTGTTTTCCATATTTATCGAACCCTTAGCAGCGGCCATCAGACAACATGAAGAAATCAAAGGGATCCGCACCAGAGAAATGGATCACAAAATAAGTCTCTACGCTGATGATGTATTACTTTTTCTCCAGAATACTCAAGCGTCCCTTTCCGGCACGATTCAACTTATAAACAAGTACTCATCAGTGTCTGATTACTCTATCAACTGGTCTAAGACCACAGCTCTACCCATTAACTGTCACTTTAAGGGTATACCTGATGCCATAATACGGACAGGAAATATTCGATATTTGGGTATAAATATTTCACCCAAGTTGTCAGAGCTGTCACAGTTGAATTACGTTCAGCTTTTGAAAACAACTGAGGGTGATCTTTTGCGGTGGAGACGTCTACCCATATCACTCATGGGGAGAGTGGCTGCCGTCAAGATGATGGTTTTACCGAAAATTAATTATTTGTTTTCAATGATACCCACCAAACCATCCTCCAACTGGTTCAAGTCACTGGACTCCCACATCTCTAAATTCCTTTGGAAAGACAAACCATCACGTATCAGCTTAAATACGTTAAAACAAACCAAAGGCAGGGGTGGTTTAGAGCTTCTGGACTTTTCTCAGTATTTCTTAGCCAATCAACTGCAATATGTCTCCAAATGGCTCAAAGCGAGTTATCCAGACGAGCCATGGCGAGATATAGAGCAAGCACTGTGTGATGATCTACCATTCATCAGTTCAACCATTAAACATCATAAATGTTACAAAAGTATGAACATCAGCTCCACTCTGACAGCTTGGTGGGAATTTCTTAAAATAAACAAATGTTCCCTCTATCCATGTAAGCTGACACCCATCTGGAACAACCCTGACATCCTACAAAATAAAAGAATGATAAACTTTCCTCTCTGGAAAAACAAAGGGATAAAACACTTAGATAATATCATAGTAGAAGGAAAGTTTGTGTCATTTGATACGCTCACCTCCCAATATGGAATCAGCAGCACCAAATTTTTAGAATACCACCAAATCAAATCTATAATAGGAAAAAAATACACGCCCAATCAATTGAACCTGCAAATGCCAACCAAGGTGGCAGAATTCTGTAACCTCTGCGCCCCAAAGTTATTATCAAAAATATATAAGCTTAACAATAAAGCAGAAGATTTAATACACCTACCGACTGCAAAATGGGAAACAGACCTACTCAGTAATTTGGATCAAAACACATGGATACAAATATGTTCAAATACATTTAAAATGACGAAAAACTTCAATCTACAGCTGATTCAGTTCAAAATTCTTCATAGGACTCATTATACAGGACAAAGGATGTTCAAGATGGGTCTCACAAAGTCAAATATTTGCTCACAGTGCACAAATAACTCTGTTGATAACTATATACATGCTGTTTGGTATTGTGCACCTGTCCAAAGGTTTTGGCTTCAGGTATGTGAGGAGCTGTCCACTTGGTCCAGATGTAATATTCCAGCACACCCCACATTGTGTTTACTTGGCCATTTAGGTGGCATCAATATCGATAATAACACCTCACGTATGGTCCTTACTGCGTTATGCATCGCAAAGAAAACTATTCTCATGAATTGGAAAACAAAAGCCAATCTAAGTATGAACCAATTTAGGAACCTTTTATTAGATCATATCTCTTGTGAGACAATGTCTAGCTCTTTAAACAATCAATTGGACCAATCTCATTCACTCTGGTCCCCGGTGATTAGCTCTTTCACTTCACTCTGAGAGTTGGGCGGCTGGCGGAGGTGCCAGGGGCATACGGGCCGCTGGGGGTCCCTTGGGGAGGGGGGCTGGGCTACGCTGCTCTGCGGGGGACCGGTGTTTATCTCTGTGGAGGTGCAGGGGATTGAACAGTGGTGTGGGCACAGGGGGCAGTGGTGGGGGGTGAGGTGTGTGATTATGCCTGGATGGTTGCTGCCTCTTCGAGTGTTGGGGTGTGTTTCCCGGGTTCCTCTCTGATACGGGGTGGGGATGGCGGTGGTGGTGTTCGGGGGTGTGGGCCACCGGAGTCTCCTACAGTGGCGCGCATGGTGTCTAATGTGTAACATCTGGGTGAGGCTGCACCCGGACTGCGGTTGTTGGGCGTCCGGGGCCTCGCCTCGCCTCGCCTCGTGCCGGCCCCTGCCCCGCGGTGGGTCCCGGGAAACAGGGTCGCCTACTGCCCAATGGCTCGTCCTCTGGGAGGGAAAAAAATATATAATTTCCCTCCTAGTCTAACTATCCCTCGCGCCCTCGCACCCCCCCACTCCCTGCAAACAAGCACAAAGGATCTTGGGGAGTGCGCGTGCTCCATGGGGGTGTGGCGGGGGGGGTCACAAACATGACCTCCTTCTGTCATGCCCTGGGGGCCGCAAACTCCCCAGTTTTAATTACACTTATGCACTATACATAGACTCACAGACACCTCACATTCATTTTTTGGGGGCGGGACTTGTGTCACAGGGTGGGCGGAGCTACTTAGCCGTGCTCAGCGGCGGAGTGGTTTTGCCCATGGTGTCACGCAGTTTCGGCTCTTTAATTTTAATTGCCTACACACACACATCTCACACTTCATAACACTTTTAGTTGGGTGGGGAGGCGGGGATTAGAGGGTCCTATTACACCCCTGTTTTCTTGGACGCTCCCTGGGGCTGGGGGCGGTGGGGGGGGCATTGTTTCGGCTCCGGATCTCAGTCGGCGGCAGTGCTGGGAGGAAGGCCTGCGTGCGTGCGTGCGTGTGGCGCTCTGTGGATTTTTACGGCGGCCGGGTATGGTGGTATGGCCCCGTGTCTCGGGGGAGCTTGGGGTGATGCTGCTCGCTGCATTGGGGGGGTGGCACATCCAGGTGCATATGTGAAAATGTAGGTGTGTAAGTGTATGTGTGTTGGCATGTGTGAGTATGGTGTGGGTACTGGGGCTGGGGTGGACGGGTCACAGGGGGTGAGAGGAGGGGGTAGACCCATGGGCCCTCTATGGGCGCCTGCCTCTGGCGTTGGGGAAGGCGATGGCTCGTGGCAGTTGTGTCTGGGATGGGCTGGAGCTCCCGAGGTGTTGGGTATGGCCCCTGCTTTGGGGGGTTGGGTGGCTACTGGGCATGGGGGCTCGGGGGCGGTTGTCCTGCTTGCCCAAAGCTGGCCGGCCTCCGGCGGGTGTTCCAGCGGTTGGCGCCCAGGCCCCCCCTGTGGCCCTTGCTCAGCCGCCGAGTGGTGTCCGGCCGGGTCTCCCTTGCACCTCTTCGGAGTGGACTCGCGGTTGCCTCTTGGGGTGGTGGGGTCTGGCCTTCCCCTCTGTAGGGAGCCTGCTGGGGGGCCGTGCTCCAGCGTCTTCCTAGTCAGACCCTCACTTTTGGAGGGAGTGTGGTGTGGGATGCATGGCGGTGTTCACCACAAACATCTCCTCATTCTCTGTTTCACTCTGATGCAGTTATCCTGTCACTGCAGACAAATGTAGATTTAATGTAGATTTGTTGCACGCGTCATCTGGATGGTCATTTTTCAAGAGGTTCTGTTTCTTTTCTCGTTGTTTTTCTTGTATGTTTATCATTATTAGTAAATATGTATGTATGTGTGTATACATATATATGCACACTGTATGTGTATGTATGTATGTACTGCATGGATATGTGTATGTGCACAGTATGTGTATGTATACGTGTACGAATATGTGTGTTTGTATGTATATGTATATATATTTGTGTGTGTATATGTATATATGTGTATATGTATATATATGTATATGAATGTGTGTACAGGTATATTATCATTATTATTATTATTTTTTCTTCTTCTTTCCCCTGTATTTCTGCTCATTTTGCTCTGTGACTGTTCTGGTTGTTGCTGAAATTGTGATTATCACGTTTGTTTATAATATGGTTGAAATATGTTTGTGAGGTTCTTCTGCACCCTTTCTTATATCCCTCACCCCACACCCCACCCGTCCCTTTTCAGCTCAGTTCCGGCATCAAAATGTGCCGCAAAAAAATTCATAATAAACGCAGTCAAATGTCAAGGGAGACTCATTTGAATTATGAAGTCTCCCTTGGCAAAGAAATTTTGCTCAGCATTCCAATTCAGCTGTTATGATGCTGGACAAGACAAAAAATAAAAAAGTTTAAAAAAATTTTTTTTTTAAAGAATCGCTGAAACCCTAGTATCTAGGCATGTGAGTCAGCCCTTCACCGTATCTGTCCCTCACAGGAGGAGATCACCCCTCCCCTCATATATTGTTTCCTATATTAACCACTGTGGTTTCCTCCTCTGTGAATCACCACCTGATCATGGTGGAGGGCTTTGAGTGCCCGAGTGATCCCAGGAACTATGTTGTCGGGGGCTTTATGCCCCTGGTAGGGTCTCCCAAGGCAAAAAGGTTCTAGGTGACGGGCCAGACTAAGAGTGATTCAGAAGATCCTTATGATTAAAACCAAGGGGATTGACCGCACTTCGCCCAGACGCGGGACACCGGGGCCTCACTCTGGAGCCAGGCCTGGAGGAGGGGCTTGCAGGCGAGCGCCTGGTGACCAGGCCCTTACCCACTCTGGAGTTGCTGCAGGGGAGAGGCGGTGAGCTGGGGTGGGTTTATTAATAGCCCACCGGCTTGGTGCCTCTGTGCTGGAGTCATCCCCAGTAAACGAGAGGGTTACTTCCCTGCGCCTTCGGGGTGGGGAAAGGGTCCTGACTGTAGTTTGTGCGTACGCGCCGAACGGCAGCTCAGAGTACCCAGCCTTCTTGGAGTCAGTGGGGTTCTGGAGAACACCCCAGCAGGTGACTCCATAGTTCTACTGGGAGACTTCAACACCCATGTGGGCAATAACAGTGTGACTTGGAGGGGCGTGGTTGGGAGGAACGGCCTCCCTGATCTGAACCCGTGTGGTGTGTTGTTGCTGGACTTCTGTGCGAACCACAGTTTGTCCATAACAAACACCATATTCGAACATAAGGATGTCCATAAGTGCACTTGGCACCAGGACACCCTAGGTCGCAGGTCTATGATCGACTTTGTGGTCGTATCATCAGACCTGCGTCCGCATGTTTTGGACACGCGGGTGAAGAAAGGGGCTGAGCTGTCAACTGACCACCACCTGGTGATGAGTTGGATTAGATGGCGGGGAAGGATGCCGGACAGACCTGGTAGACCCAAACGTGTAGTGAGGGTGTGCTGGGAACGTGTGGCAGAGTCTCCTGTTTGTTGAGTCTTCAACTCTCATCTCCGGCAGAGCTTCTCCTGCATCTCCAGGCAGGATTGAGATATTGAGTCCAAATGGGCCGTATTCAGTGCCTCCATTGCTGAGGTAGCCAGTCGTAGTTGCAGCCGCAAGGTGGTCGGTGCCAGTCGTGGCGGCAAAACCCAAACCCCATGGTGGACACCGGGGTTAGGGCTGCTGTCAAGCTGAAGAAGGAGTCCTATCAAGCATGAATGGCTTGCGGGACTCCCAAAGCAGCTGACAGGTACCGGCAGGCCAAGCGGCATGCGGCTTCGGTTGTGGTTGAGGCAAAAAACCCGGGTGTGGGACGAGTTCGGTGAGGCTATGGAACTCGACTTTTGGTCGGCCTTGAAGAGGTTCTGGCAAACCGTTTGACACCTCAGAAAGGGGAAGCGGTCCCCACTTCACACTGTTTACAGTGCGGACAGGGGCTTGCTGACCTCGACTGAGTTGGTCGGTGGAAGGAATACTTTGAGGCCCTTCTCAATCCCACTGACATCCCTTCTGTAGAGGAAGCAGAGTCTGTGGACAGGACACAAATGTGGACAGTTTTATCACCGTGGCTGAGGTATTTGGGGTAGTTAAAACACTCCCCAATGGCAAGTCTCCAGGGATGGATGAGTTTTGTCCTGAATTTCTCAAGGCTCTGGATGTTGGAGGACTGTCTTGGCTGACACGCCTCTTCAACATTGCATGGAAGTCAGGAACAGTACCTCTGGACTGGCAGACCGAGGTGGTGGTCCCCATTTAAGGGGTGACCGAAGGGTGTGTTCCAACTATAGGGGGATAACACTCCTCAACATCCTAAGGAAAGTCTACTACAAGGTGCTGGAGAGAAGGGTACGACCGTTAGTCGAACCTCCGTTACAGGAGTTGCAATGTGGTTTTTGTCCCGGTCGCGGATCACTGGACCAGCTCTACACACTTGCAAGGGTACTGGAGGGTATGTGGGAGTTTGCCCAACCGGTCTACATGTGCTTTGTGGACTTGGAAAAGGCATTCGATCGTGTCCCTTGCGGTGTCCTGTGGGGGGTGCTCCGGGAATACGGGATTGGTGGCCCGCTACTACGTGCCATTCGGTCCTTGTACAATCGAAGCAGGAGCCTGGTTCGCATTGCCAGCAGTAAGTCGAGCTTGTTTCTGGTGAACGTTGGCCTCCGCCAAGGCTGCCCTTTGTCACCGATTCTGTTCAAAATCTTCATGGACAGAATTTCTAGGCGCAGTCAAGGCGTTGAGTCCAGCTTGGTGACCTTTGGATCTCGTCTCTGCTATTTGCAGACGATGTGGTCCTTATGGCCTCATCAGGCTGTGACCTCCAGCGCAGTTTGCAGCTGAGTGAGAAGCTTCTGGGATGAGACTCAGCACCTCCAAGTCCGAGGCCGGTACCCCGCCTCCCGCCCAAAGTGGGATAGGCTCCAGCATACCCGCCACCCTAATGAGAATAAGCGGCATAGAAAATGGATGGATGGATTTTCAGTCACCCTGTACAAATAACATTTCAGCATGACTAGTCAGTTGAATAGTTACATTACAGCCCCAAGCTCTATCTATGTAAAGAAATCTAAGGACTAAAATATCTATAATAAGTGTAAGGTATCTAAAATATATAAGACCTGATAAAAAAAAAGTTTCATAAAAAAATTGGGCAGGAACCATCCCAGTTAACTTTTTTTTTTTTCTCATCAGCCTTTTCTGGATTGAAGTCCAAGTTCTCCAAGATAGCCGCATGTGCACTTGGACACAGACATTGTTGGACACATTCTCCCAGGAACCCGCTCACCTTAGCTGTCGAGCTGAATTCCACAGCGGAGCACGCACATTGTTGGCTGCTGGAGGAGCAGCGGTCCCATCTCCAGTCTCCTTCAATATTTCATCAGGACCCTTTCTTCTGTCTCATGGAGCCCATGGAACCCTCCTCCTGCACGCTGCATCAATTCTTTATTCTTCCACTGCAAGCAGCTGTCACTCCTCTTCAAAAAGGAAATAAAAGAGGTTCCAAAAAGCCTTGAACATACTTTTACTAAACTATTTGCCCTGATCATTTATCTTCTTGGGGCTTCTTGCTGCGCTGGTCTTCTTGCTGCCCTGTGAGCCCCATAAACAAGTCAGATTTATGCTTAGCCTTCCAGCAATGAATGGCATGGTCATTAAAAAGCTACTTTTAGTCTGGAAGCTGGAGATAGTTCAGCTACCAGACAGTATAGAAGCAGTTATGTCACAAGACTTAATGATCGTATAGTTTTTCTCAACAAGACAAAGACTCATCAAGTGTGTATAGAATTTCTTATCTGTTGGTATGAAAAGAGAGAAACACAATATGCAGACTTCTGGATCCAAAATTCTGCATTTAAAGAAAAACTGCACTTTTAGGGGATTTTTGACTTTCTCTTCTCTGTGCATTCTAAAACATCTAAAAACAGCTAAAAAGATGCAGCTAAAAATGCACCTGTTCACATTATAAAGCCTTCTGGGGAAAGAAAAACCTCCAAAAAGCACCAACAACGCTTCATTTACACATAAAGTTACAGCGACATTTTTATTATTATTAACATTGTTACAATTAAACTACAAGCCCACTTTTTCAAAAGCCCTTGTTGTCCAATTTTGGATCAACATTTGTTATAAAAGTGATTGTTGTAGCTCAGCCATTAGGTCTAGATTGAGTAACACGGCGGCCGCCATTGTGCATTAGTTGACGACTGTCATCATAGCTATCATCGTAGCGGTGAATTGACTAACCGGAACAAAGCCAGGCTATCAGCGGCACCAGATGCCCACAATAAAGTTGTCACAAAGAAAATGTACTTTGTTAAAGATTTGGTTGTAAAAATCGCTTACTTAATAATACTATAAAAATTATGTTTTACGTCTTTAAGATGAACATCCCTCAGGTCTGGGATTTGTTGTTCTGTGAAGTTGTAGCATTTATCTTACATAGCAGTGTTTGGAGGTTTGTGTGTGTGTGTTTTGACATTTGCAGCATGCGCTCTCATCTGCATCTCGATATGCCACACCTGTGAGATTGCTAGATCATAAATCATGAATGATGGATGCTCGATAACAAAGATTTAGACGATATATGAGAGAGATAGGCCTTTTGTGGACATAGAAAAAGTTTTATATCTTTGAGTTCAGCATGAACAATTGGAGCAAAACCAGGTGTTAAATGCAACACTTGCATGTATGAAAGACAATCAATGGTACTGCATCACATCAAGAGCGGTTGGTACTCACCACTAATGAATAATAAGAATAATAGAATCCCAGTCAACCAGGTCATCAGTGATAGTGCTTCTGTAGCCAAATTAACTTTTGGTCTCACAGCAACTAGGGTGCCTTCAAGGACTTTACCTGTATTATCACATATTTATAAATTATTACAGACTTATGGTGAATGACATTTTTTCTGCGGAAACTGCCTATTTGTGAACGTAAATAAAAACCTCACAAATCTGGGGGAGGGCGTGAGCTGAATCAAGAATGCGTGGGGATCCACTTTATTACAAGCACATAATGAATCATTATAATCAAACATTAGCTTTATCTCTTTGTAAAGGCAGCATTTTCAGATAAAACTTCAATGTTGGCTCAGATATGCCTTACAATGTATGTATCGTATGTCAAAAAATTTCATACAGTATTTTTTCCTTTGAGTGCAAGTAATATGCAAAAGTTCAGTACATAAGATTTATTAATGAATTCTGGCATTGAAAAACTCCATCTAATTAGGAAAAAAATAGTTTATCTTGTGTGTTGAGCTCTATCAGATGGAGACGATCTGTGCTTTTGGTTATGTTTCACTGAGTGTCTACTCCAGGCTTCCTCTTCTTTGAATCACAGGAGCATGAGACAGATATGGTGCCCCAAGGAAGACCTGATCACAGAGATGACGCATTGAAGAGACATTCAAAGATAAGGAAATAGCTAAGATCAAAGAATTACGAAAGCTGCGTCAGGTCATACATTAGATCGGGCAACATTTTCAGTAACGCCCTGCAAGGCAACTGGATGGTGTCTTTCTCATCATGTATCGTTTTCATTCAAACCTTTTTTCTGTTTGGCGCTGTTCACTTGACGCACTTCTGTACTTTTGGTGACCAACACATTTTTGGGAACCAGTGAACCAAGTCACTGTCTGGGATATTCTGTAATGTAGGCGGCAGAGATGTAAAATACACTTTCCGTGTCGACCGGTCACTGTGTACTCTCTGGGCTGCCACACTCAAAGGAAGTGATGAAGTTTAATTGTTTCACTTCAGTCTCAGTGGTTACAGTCAGTCTGGAATTTGAATTTACCAAGTGACAAGGTCCCATGATAAGATGCAGTGCACTTACATAAAAAAAAAATAAAAAATACCAGAGGTGGTTGCTGGCTCCCGCGAACAGGAAGAGTCGGTTCAGTGTTAAATCACTACAGAGTGTAAAACCTCGGCTCCCTAAAACAGATGCAGGGTTCTGCTGGATCCTTACAGAGAGGAGGGATAGCAAAAGCAAAAAGGGAGAAAGTTCTAGCAGTAAAGAGGTTGCTTTCCTGAACCCTTCACCTCATACCCTGTGCAGCCCTCCAAGACTGGGGCCACTCTCTGGCATGTGGACAGGCATGAAGAAAGTAAACGGTGGGGGGAAAAGAGGATGAGAGCAGCATACCTTCCCCACTCAGCTATTATTCTTTGTTAAAGACTTTTTAGCAAGGCTCAGTCTCTCTGGTGGTTTTCATTAAGAAAGGAATCAACTTGGTTATGCTAGAACCCCTAATCAAAACCAGACGCCTTGGAGCTTTTAATTGGTGCAAGATGGACATCCATGTTGTACACAACAGGCTTAATGTGACAAGTTATCCCATCACTACAATAGTGTTTCCCAACGTAGTGTGGAGGAAAACATCCCTCAATGAGAGAAATCTAGGGGGGGGGGGGTTCTTATTATCCCTCTGATTTCAGGGGACTGTTATTGTTGACACAAGTCCAGACTGCTATTTACTACCAAATCGGCCACTCCTGCATTACGTTACTTGCTTTACATTCAGGCCTCCCTGGTCCAATGCTGTCATGAGCATTGGTGCGATACCGCGGCCGGCAGCAGGCATGTGTCTGTTTGCAGGCTGTTTGGAAACGGAAGGCCATTGTGTGACTGTGTCCACCACTAGCCAGCTGACAGGGCAGGGAAGCTTGCTTTTCGCTGAAAGAAAACAAGAGTCTGAATGAAAATGACAAGCTCAGAGCTGAGGATGTTTTTTTAGCCACGGCCAAAGCGCCGCTTTCAGTTCGTGCTGTAACCCAGCCATAAAGATAGTGTTTCATTCAGCTTTCTGTCCTTATATAACCAAGGCCACTACAGATTCATCCATCTCCCACATGTTGACAGGTCAGCTGTAACAACAACAACAACAAAAAAATCACATAGGGAGAGATAATCTACCTGCTTCCTTCTTTTTCCTCTACCCCCCTTCCCTTAATCCCCCGAGAGTGTTTGGATTTCTTTGAAAAACAATATTAATAATTTGGAAATGCGGCTGCTCCGACTCCTACTGTGAGCTTTTCTTTTCTTTTTTTTTCAAACTCATTTCCTCCTGAAAGTTGCCTTGATGTTGGTCTTGTAGTGTTGCTTTTAAAAGGAGAGTTCGACCACAGTGAGTTATTACCCCATCTCGCCATAGTGACTTCTTAACCTCCGAAACCAGCACACACACTAGGAGCGTTTCTCTTTTGCTTGCTTTTTTGGTGACGACCATAGATGGGCATAATTCATAACTGGTTATAAAGAATTGGATTTTGTGGATGGGATTGTTGATAAATCCCATCTAGAAGCAAGTGAGGCAAAACAGACTCAGAGGCAGCCTTACTCTGCTTGGTACAACACATGCATTGAAACAGGAGATCCGAATATTCACGGAAAGGATTTATTTACCCAATTCAATTCAATTCATCGCATGTATACAGTACACCAACCGTGAATGTCGAAAAAAGCACGCTAATAAAAAATCGATACATTCTCAATTCTCAAGGCATATTGAGTAACGACTCAGGATATGTAGACATCAAGCCGATTGACTTGCTTTTAAAAAACACCTCGGTAAGTGAACGTTTCCGGGGGACTACTTTTTGTGCAACTCAAGCTTTATCAATTTAAGGCAAATTAGATTGGGTTTTCAATAAACAACCCAATAATGGAGCTTATCACAAAATGTAAAAAAAAAAAAAAAAGTTTTCCTCAAACAGTGGACATTTGTGCGGTCGTGAATGCCAAATCACTAATATTGTCTACAGCAAAATTTCATAGCCAAGCCCATACAGTGGGCTATGCATTCACACAGACACATAATACGGATTTTGCCTGACACAAATCCCTGTAGTTAAATGCCGTCCCTAGTGCAGGTATACTGATGCCTGGAGAAGCTGGAGATATGAATTATGTTGTGATATCCAAAGGCAAAGTATCTGCTTAACATTCTGAAAGGAATTTTAAGAAACAGCGGCCGCAAATTGTTTCCCACACAGGCAAGTGGAGAAGTGAAGAAGCCAACATCATGGAAGCCATGAACCACAGGCATGAGTGGTATCCTCCAAGAGATAAAAGTGAGGGAGCGTGCACGTGAGCAGCGCACGCTGATATATTGACTATAATTACCCTTCGTAAATCGGCAGTTCTCCTTGTCATTGGCAAGTCAAGTGGGACTGTTGCATCTTCTCACTCAATGTCTATCTACCGACCTTCCTTCCCCTAAATGCTCTCATCTTTCTCTTTCCAGCACCACCTGGTCCCGGCTTTCCTGATGGGTGCTACAGTGCAGCTGTGCGTGCTCTGACGGAGAGAGGCCCAGCAGAGAGGGGCAGGGAATGGGCTGATTATTAGTACGACGGCAAGAGACAACGCAGGGCCAGTCAGAGAGAATTGGCCTTTGCTGCACTTCAAGCTTGTTTTCCCAACCACCCACTCATGCTAACACTCCCACCCACCGTCCTATTCCTTGCCTCGATTATTTTATACCACAGGAGTCAGCTGCTGTTTAGGACATGAAACAATCTTGACTCAATGGAAGCTGATACCGAATAACACTGTCATGTCTTTATGATGATTAGCAGAGCATGCGAGTCGATTCCGCAAGGACGAAGGCAGAGAAGCACGGAGGGGAAGGTGAAATATTGCTCACTCCTGTTCAACACATGAAATCCGTCCAAATGAAGCATCTGGTGCGGCGAACGACAGCAGGCTTGCGTGCATGGATGTGTGATCGTGTGCTTTCACAACATCCTTCCACTGGCCTGAATGGGAGGGGAGGGCAGTGACACAGACGGTGATGAGAGGAGAGGAAGCATCCGCCATAACTAGCCGACATCTGCTAGCAGCCAGCTCCGATGCAGCACAATGGGACCTTTCAACACCAGTTAAGAACAGAGCTGCACCCACTGTGATAAGTGCATAACAGACCTGAGCAGTTTGATGTGCATCCAGAATCCAGATTCATGTGCAGATTTCGATCAAAACAGGGAGTGGTGGAGAGGATTTGTTGACGACCAGACCTCCCTGTGAAGTGGATAGGCCCAACACAAATAAATCCTAATATAATCCTAGATGTGGTCAGACACAGCGTGAAGATACTTTTGATCTACCCCTGAAATAAAACACTTCTGTACATCTGCCTCAGCAAATTATCAAACTGTCCAAACTGTCTCACGTTGCCAAGAATATCTCGCTGACCACAGAAATGCAGCATGATTTAGTTGAGTTCATTTTGATTTCATTGTCCACAGCCAATTCCTAACAAGTCTATCTCCAGGCACGCTTCGTAGCAGAAACCAAAAGCACTTTGGCAAAAATGTCAAGAAAGAACCCATCTTAGGAGGAAAGAATTTGAGCCCTCTTAGATAATATGGGGGTGATTTATAACACATCTGGAAGATGGATCCATACGATAGGAGTTCGACTGAATGTTTTACATCACGTCCTGCTCTATTTTCTATAAGTAACACAAATACTTAAATATGTTCAAGGCCATAAAAGATAAGAGGAAGGGTGCACCCGAGACAAAACTAATATTTCAATTCAGTCCACTACTACGTTATACAGTTTGAAACTGTAAACCTTGATGCAGCTGGTGTTTCTGCCGCAATGTACTGTATATTGGCAGTGTGGGGAAATCGGTGTCAGCTATGTAAATAATCAGTGACGTGCGGCCAGGGGAGGCAGGTGAGGCAGAGCCTCACTTGTCACGATGAAAAACAAAACAAATAAGGACGTCAAATAAATATTATTTGTCCTTTGAACTGAAACCTCGAGCGGGACAAAACTAGGCTGTTTGAGACGGTACCACAAAAGATAATGCTTACCGAGTAGCATACAAACAGGAACAGGTGAGGTTGCGAAGCAAAAGTGCCCACAGGTGACTAGGGCTAGCAGGAAAAATACTCTGACAATCAAGAGACGTAGAGCCTTAGGCTATGTTTACACAAATACTGATTTGGTTTTTTATGAATTTTTGTAATGTTTTGGCCTTTCGCCCAGACACAAACGTAGGTTTTTTTGTCCCAATCCGTGTTTTAGCCTGCATCCTTGTTTCCTGTTTTGTTCTCTTATTTTATTTGATTCCTGTGCTGTTCTGTCCAATTTATTTGGCGGGTGGGGCAAAATAGCGTTTTTTAAAATATAGATTTTTGTGTGCACATAGCCCAGGTAGTGCAGAGATTAATTGCTGAGTGGCACCGGCTGCGGCTGCTTATGGCTGTGCCCCATGCCAAGTTCCCGGAAGTCTGAGGAGACACAAAGTACAGGAAGTACCAAGCATACAAAATAAGAGCATGCAACCTGGGGCCTCACCAAAAAATATCATTTAGACCTACAAAAAGTGGCATATGCGCACATTTATGGTTTATATATTCCAACTTGAGGTAAGGTGTGCGTACGCAACTCAAGTTACGGTCCAAGGTGAGGTCAATGAAAAGTGATTCATGAACGCAGCGTTCATATTTAATGAGCCTGGACTGCATTGCTACGATGGCCGCTCTCATTCGGAAAGACGACAAGGACTGAACATGATGTGGTCCGATATCAAGGCACACATTTCATGTATGATTCTATATCTTCTTCTATCAAATTAATTGTTTCATTTCAGACGGATGTTTAAAAAATATTGAAAGTTATGATGACATTAACATCATCAGATTATTAGGTATATTATAATTATTTAATAAATACAAAATAAACAAATTTTGTGTATTAGTTCCAAGCACAACACAACAAAATACTTTGTGGACAAGGAAAGTAATATTATATACACGACCCTTACATTATCCACATATACATATGTGGATATTTTTGCTCTGCAAATACATAATAGTATTCTCATAATGAAATAAAATGGTGAAATATTCAAGCGCTGCCTTGCATGTTTCATGTGTTCAGATACTACACTGGTGTTTATGATACTTTACGACTGCTGCCAATCTACTGTATTGGCAGTCACCATATGTCAGGGATCGAGAAATTTTCTGGCTAAGAAAGCCATGAAAGCTAAAAAAAGGTGTTTCCATGAGAGGCATATACAGTAATTAAATGCAATTAGAATATTTTTTAACATTGAATACGACAAAATGTGTGCATTTATAGCAAGACCAACAATTTTTAAATATACCAAGTCTCTAAGTGTATTCATTTTAATAACATTGTTATACTGAAGCTATCCATCCATCAATCCATTCATCCATTTTCTTTCGTTTATCCGAGGTCGGGTCGCGGGGGCAGCAGCCTGAGAAGGGAAGCCCAGACGTCCCTCTCCCCGGCCACTTCGTCCAGCTCTTCCCGGCGGATGCCGAGGCGTTCCCAGGCCAGCTGAGAGACATAGTCTCTCCAACGTGTCCTGGGTCTTCCCCGAGGCCTCCTACCGGTTGGACGTGCCCTGAACACCTCCCCAGGAAAGCGTTCGGGAGGCATCCTAACCAGATGCCCGAGCCACCTCATCTGACTCCTCTCAATGCGGAGGAGCAGCGGTTCTACTCCGAGTCTCTCCCGGATGACAGTGCTTCTCACCCTATCTCTAAGGGAGAGCCCAACCACCCTGCGGAGAAAACTCGTTTTGGCCGCTTGTACCCGCGATCTTGTCCTTTCGGTCACTACCCAAAGCTCATGACCATAAGTGAAGGTAGGAACGTAGATCGACCGGTAAATTGAGAGCTTTGCCTTTCGGCTCAGCTCTCTTTTCACCACGACAGACCGGTACAGAGTCCGCATCACTGCAGACGCCGCACCAATCCGCCTGTCCATCTCGCGTTCCCCATCACTCGTGAACAAGACTACACCAACAGCGGTTCATTTGATCTCAAAGAATTTAGACAACAATATTGTTTAGCGTCAATTTGCAAAAAAAAAAGGTTTGTCGAGTCATATTTTTTCATTGTACTTTTTGTAAAATTATAGTTAAAATCTCATCTCCTTCTTGTGCGCCCGATCTCATGTATTGTCTTGTCCCGTGAGTTGGGCGCCTAGTGATCCGGGGCGCTGTAAAAGGGGGAAAAGTTAGGACAATTTCAAGGGTCAATGACTGACAATAAATAGTAAATAGCTAAATCATTTTGCCATCTCGTTTTTTTTACTTTGGATGTAGTTTGAAAACAATTAAAACAATCTCTTGTATTTGCTAGTAACAGTTAAATATCAACATAGACATAAAATAAACCTCCATAAAACTTTCAACATGAAAGTATTTCCAAACATCATTCTATTGTTTTGTCACCGGCTGTTCTCAAACGTATGTCCGCTCTGGTTCAGACCCTCCCGACAACGCCAAACTTGTTTTTGTGACCGAAAGGACAAGATCGCGGGTACAAGCGGCTGAAATGAGTTTTCTCCGCAGGGTGGTTGGGCTCTCCCTTAGAGATACGGTGACAAGCACTGTCATCCGGGAGAGACTCGGAGTAGAACCGCTGCTCCTCCGCATTGAGAGGAGCCAGATGAGGTGGCTCGGGCATCTGGTTAGGATGCACCCCGGACGCCTCCCTGGGGAGGTGTTCACGGCACGTCCGACCGGTAGGAGACGTCGGGGAAGACACAGGACATGTTGGAGAGACTATGTCTCTTAACTGGTCTGGGACCACCTCGGGATCTGCCGGGAGGAGCTGGACGAAGTGGCCGAGGAGAGGGACGTCTGGGCTTTCCTGCTTAGGCTGCTGCCGCCGCGACCGAAACTTCGAAGAAAATGTATGTATGTTTATATATGTGCATATATAAAAAACAACAACAGAAAACCAAAAAAAACTGCAACACAACATTATGACAACAATGTGTATTGTAATACTGTATGTTCTCAAAGAGGTATCCATTCCTCCTACTGCTCTGGTCCCCGGCAGGATTGTTTTTCAGTGGTAAAATATGTAATAAAGGGTAAATATGTCAACATTTGAGTACGCATTTCATACAAGAAGCATGCCATTCAATGTTATTTTGCACTGCAAAAATAACAAGATTTACATGTTTTGGTGACATGAGCACATTAACTAGCAGGTATAGACCACTGTCCCCCCCCTATAGCCTAACCCTAGAATAACTGAAAACGGAATAAACAATAGTTTTACAAACAGATAACTACACTCCCATAACATTCCCATCTACAGACAATTTAGAGTCTAAAGTGAACCCAACACGCATGTCTTTAGACTGCGGGAAGAAGGCGAAGTAACCCAAGACAACCCACACAAGCACAGGGAGGACATGGAAACTCCCCGCAGAAAGACCAAAGTCCACATTTGAACCCAGAACCCAAAATGAACCGTCTTGCTAACCGCTTTTCTAAAACGATGCCCCGGATCTGAACTCTGAACTTTTTAAGAAAGGATGGTGCTCGAACATACACGAGGAGTCCTGTACACGAGGAGCGGGGCCGAAATTATATTGCGGATTTTAAAGAAAAGGTTTTCCTAACAGCCATGTAGATGACTGACTTGTGCCAAGAAAGGCCCACTTCTAGTTAGTGAGTGTGTCGACTTGTGTTGACTCTTTCTGCAGCTAGAGAGACTCTTGCTAACTTTGAGTCATTAATACAAACAGGGAGGTCCCTGAGAAGAGCGCTTTGGACAAAGGTTAAGGCAATATCCCCCAGCACTATTCATTTCAGAGGATCCATCCCACTCAACAGCTTTGATCCTCTCTATCGCTCTCTGCCCCGCTTTTTTTCCCCCGTTGCTGAGCTGCCGAGGAGATGGATGAACATGTATTTGAGTACGCCGTGAGAAGAAATGAGAGTTCATCGTGGCATCCTTAAAACATCATTTCGCCGACTCCAACGGCAGTGAGAGAACTCTGCAGCCAATCGCGCGACGATGAGTGCCAAATGGGCGTGAACGTGACGATCTGTACCCAGATTGAAGGGTGTGTGCGTGCGTATGTGTGTGAAGATCAGTGGCGGAAGGCCCCTTGAGCAAAAAGCTTTTCCCTCCGGGTGTTTACCTCCACCAGAGCTGTTTACTTGACCTCTGATGATTTAGATGCGTGGCCAAATAAAAACAGGCAGCAAAGTTCAAACAGCAAGTGACGCATAAAGGGTGCACGAGGTGGGATAGCGCTGTGTTCAGTGATGGCTCACAGCTGGACCTCCCTGTATCACCTAGAACATTTGGCACTCACCAGGAAGTCCAGCTCACAATTGGACTATTTGAGAACTGCGTGAACCCTGCGCAAATGTCTGAAACACGTCATCCTTATCTATCACTACCTATCTATTACTTTCGTGGCAGTCTGGAAGTTCAAGCCAAAACGTTCATTTCAGTGTGAAGGTCAATGTCCCTGGGAAAAGGAAACACTTTTAAGAACGAAGTTTATCACTGTGGAGCAGATTTCGTCACATTTTGACATTGTGGATATTTGGTCATTTGTGCAATCTTGTTGATGTTTTGACAGGGGAAGTATTGTTGTGTAGCAACGGATCCATTTACATAATTTCTCAATGTTGTAAGCACTTACATAATGGCCCATTCATTTGGATTGAAGTGCGTTTCCCTCTCCGGCCCCTCAACCTGCAGGCTGCGGGACACACACCCACACCATCAGGCAGGTTGTTGGGCTTAGACACGAGCTCCCATGAAGTCCTGCTGACACGTAGATGGGCAGTCCGTGGTAAATTTTATTGTTGAAAATAGCTGCTCTATCAGGAGAGCCTTAAAGTCTGAAGGATTCAGCACGCTGGCTTCACAGAGTCATAATTTGGAATTGATAAATCTGTCAAATTTAGTGAAGGTTCATGAATCAATTTTTTAAAAAGCTGTAAAAATGCTGTAAATTTTCTTCTATGTGTACACACCCTCTTGTTGATATTGCAATACAAGTAGTTTATGTAGGAGCTGGGGTTTCTTTTATTCATGATCTCAATATTTCAAAATAGCGGCTTTTCTTTAATCTGATGTATGGTCATCCCTCGCAGTTGGAAAACTGCTTCCTCACTCTATAGCGCTTCCACAAAAAAAATCATCACTGTTTTGGGACTACGGCCTATTATCTGTTAAATGTTATGTATTCTTGACCCAAATCAAGCATTTTCAAGCATCAAAATATCCTAAATGACCTAAACACAAAATACAGTTTTAAGGCAATACAAGACGATGATAAACTGTAGTCTGCACTGGCCACTAGGCGTCACTATTGACGCACAGAAGTCCTGATTGCAAATTATTTAACGTTAAATTCTTATAATAATATGTTGGGGCAGATTACTATCACTGTCCTGCTCAACTGAAAAACTGAGCAGATCATTTCTCCCCCACGCAATGTGACTTTTCAACACAACAGAAAAGGAACGATGAAAACACACAGGAGTGGAATTTTTCAACCTAATTACTGTATGTATTATTATTATTATTATGGGTTATTTATTCACTTTGTCTTTATTTATTTATTTATTCACTTTGACTTCTTTTATTCTAATCAAATAGTCATTATCATAATAATAACACAGGCTACTATTGTGGCCGTACTCAAGCTAAAACTAAACTATGACTCCCTGCTTTTATCACATCTCAGGCTGTCTAATCAGGTTTGCCTTAAAAAAAAGTTTTACAAGTCTGCAGATGGTTGAAATGGATAGTTTTTGACTGAAGAAGAATTATGAGGCCGCACGGTGGCTGAGTGGTTAGCATGTTGGCCAAACAGTCAGGAGATCTGGAAGACCAGGGTTCAAATCTCCGTTGGGCATCTCTGTGTAGGGTTTGCATGTTCTCCCCGTGCGTGTGTGGGTTTTCTCCGGGTACTCCGGTTTCCTCCCACATTCCAAAAACATGCATGTTAGGTTAATTGGCGACTCTAAATTGTCCATAGGTATGAAGGTGAGTGTGAATGGTTGTTTGTCTAAATGTGCCTTGCGATTGACTGGCGGCCAGTCCAGGGTGTACCCCGCCTCTCGCCCAAAGTCAGTTGGGATAGGCTCCGGCATCCCCGTGACCCTAATGAGGATAACCGGTATAGAAAATTAATGAATGAATGAATGTATTATTATTTATTAATATGTATTCTGCGATTGACTGGCGACCAGTCCAGGGTGTACCCCGCCTCTCGCCCAAAGCCAGCTGGGATAGGCTCCAGCATCCCCGTGACCCCAATGAGGATAAGCGGTATAGAAAATGAATGAATGAATGAAGAATTATGATCACATTACCCAGGGGCTAATTGGCTACCTGTTGGTCAGGAGTGACTTCAAAGTGCTGTTACTATAAAATTCTAAATGATACAGCACTGCTGCATTTCAATGATCTTTTAAAGTCGTGTGCCCTCACGTGTTCTGCTCTCTCAGGAAAGTTAACCTCTGAATGTTTGAAAGAAAGACGGTTGGCGAGCAGACGTTAACACCCTGGAACAGTCTTACCGGCGGACACCAGACGAGCACGCGGTCTGTGGAAGTAGAGCCAAGCTGAAGACCCACATGTTAACTGTTTCAGCTGATTCCTCAACTCTTTGCTTTGTTTCTAATCATCCATGTACAGCAATTTGTTAAAAAGGTGGTGTACAAAATCAAGTGCACAAACAAAGCACGTTTAAACGAACGTGTTGTTGACTCACTGTCACTGTCACTGTCCTTGCATTTTTTAGTGGGGGTGACTGCTAAATAAACCACCATGGGGCCACAGAAAGTTTTGATTGCCAGATAAAGACGGTGAGAATTACAATTAAACTCAATCTTGCCAGGATGTCCAGGAAATCCGCTTCAACAATTAGTTCCGTTCATTCGTCATTTAAAATTTTTGTATTTCACATTATTTTCTGGATGTAAGACCATATAATTACGCTGTGTAAAATATATTGTTTGTTCATTTTTATTGGGTGTCTGGAACAGATTAACTGGATTTACATTCCTGTGGGAAAAATTATTGTAATTTCCGGTCTATAAGCCGCTACTTTTTCCTCAAACGTTCAACCCTGTGGCTTATTCAGCGGCACGGCTAATTGATGGGCATGTTTTAATCATGTGACATCCTGTATACATTAGAATTACTACTAATCATTTAAATACTGTGCCACTCACAAATCTGTGAGGAAATTGTGTCTCTTTCTCTGGAAGGCGAAAATCGCAAGCTACAAGGGAACTCACTGCGGGCTGGTAAACCCATCAAAAATCAGAGGAAGTCATTACAGTCTGACTCACGGCATCATCTAAGAAACAACGGTAAAATGACCACACAGCAATTTAACACGCAACAGATAAGGTAAGAAATATACAAGACAGGGGCCAATACAAGTGTAGAATAATAAATAAATAAAAACTATCTTAACTGCTTCCCATCATGCATTGCTTTGCTTTGCTGCGAAGCAGGCCGGCCACTAGGCATGTTGATGGCCTGTTCATTCAGCTGGAATGACAGCCTGTGTCAACCGGAGGGAGACTGCTACCCAGCCAAGCAAAGCAATGCATGATGGGAAGCGGTTTATTTAGTTGTTTATTATTCTACACTCATCGATACTTGTCTTGTATATTTCCTCCCTACCGTTTGCGTGTTAAGTTGCTGTGTGATGATTTTGGCGTACTTCCTTTCGCTGAGTAATGACCTTCCGTGATTTCTGATGGGTTAACAAGCTCATTGTGAATTAGCTTTAAGCTCATATTTGGCTTATGTCAAATAAAGAGCTACCTGTTCCACAACGACTGGTACACGCCACAGTGGGTGCGGCTTCGATATCGATATGTCTTATACACAGAAACTGAGGTACCACATTATATCATTAGAAGATGAAAATGGCAAAGCTCATTTGTGAATGACACGAGAAAGAAAACGAAATGCTACAATACACATAAAATCACAAAGCGCAATGGGGAACCTTTTGAATTAGTCAAACAGCAGCCCTGGTTGGGAATCCCTGATCAAGGAGAAAACCCTGTGGTGTCTGCCTGGTATCGCTGAATGTCTCACTTGTGCTTGAATAGAAAGCACAATCACACCAGCGCTCCTGCTCATAGCTCCTGGTGCAGACATATAAATCTGCCCTTGCACTCGCTCTCAATAATGGGCCTTGGCCGTGGTTACCGGCTTGAAATAGAAGAAGCAAAGAGAGGCAAAGAAGAGATAAGACAAGCAAGAGGCAGCATTCAGTAGAGACAGATGCATTTAGCAGCCCAAGGTGGCCTGGCTCCCCTCTGATAGTAACCACCATCACTAACAAAGCGCCATCAAAAATGATCAGCCAACCGTGGCAGGCTAAATTTGGACGTGCGTGCGGTGGACACTGACACGGTAAGAAGCATCTTCAGCGAGACATGGGGTGGAGGAGATGCAAAGAGAGCACCATGAATATGAATCCCATGATAGGTGGCAACAGAGTCGAGTCGATAATTTGAGCAGGGTGGAAGAGGTGCTAAAAGTTTTGGAGCCTGAAGAGTGTTCCATGACTACAGCAGTGACCTTCCAACTCAATCCTGTGTAAAATGCATCACTCACAGAGGCTTTTCCATCCCTCACTTGCAGGACTGTTTTATTTGGAGTATGTGATGGTCTCACGTTCTATTTTAACTCACACACTCTCACTGCTGGTGAATTTCTCTTGGAGATGAATAAAGTATCTGTTTTGCATTGTAATGTGCAATCACACCCACACACACACACACACACACACACACACACTGTGGATCTATTCCTCCCGTTTGCACATAAGTGTTTTTTTTACGCACGTTTCCCTTTTTCGTAGTCTCCCGTGTGGCCTCCTGACGCGGCCATCGCACGTGAAGCAGACCCACCGTGCGTAAGGCTGTGAGTGAAGGCGGGTTTATGTGATTTATTTACAATGGAGGCGGGCTTTGCCATGACATCGTATTTTGGAAGGAAGACAAAAAAATACTACTTCCACACCAAATGGGAGCAAAACTTTTCACTTGTCATGTCGGACATGCATGGCTTCAAGTTAAGGTAAGTAAGACATGTCTCACCAATGTAACACTACTGATGCCGAGTGACCAGAACATTACATATGATTCGTCTTTCAATATGTTTTGAGTAGTAATAGGCCACAGTCAAGCATGAAACGGTGATATAGTATTCATTCATTTTTGAAAAACCGCAGTAGAGTGAGGAGGCAATATCCGAACCTCGCTGTAGCGAGGGTCGACTGTTCTAACAACACCTCTCTTTGTCGTTGTTATAATATACCCAAGGATGTCATACACTGCATATACGCTTGCATATAACCCTGTGAAAAACAGACTATTACTTCTGTTTGCACACTCAGGTTGGTCAGACCGAGGCAGGTCCATTATTAGGTCCAACGTCTACCAGAAGGACGATATAATCAAATTTTTCAAAATTCCATTTTAACTAGGCATGACAACACATTATTGGCATAAAAATGTAATGTCTGTAAGTATTGGTATTGTTTCCCTTATAATGAAAACTGATTTCAAACCTGCTGTATATATGTCTGTGGGTTCCCGTACAACAGAGATATTTACCGGCGGCAAATGATGACCTCATCAAACCGCGTCGTGAAGGATCCAAACAAGTGCTGGTGGCTGCAGTAACAAGCTTGTGCATTCTGTGCCTGACTAATGTTAGGTCTGTGGTGTCTCCTTGGGATATTAAACTTGCGATTTGCAATGACTGCAAATCGTTGGCTATGCGAGGCAGAACCGAGACTTATTCCTTCAATACTTCCAATTCCCAAGGCAAAAGCCTTCAATTGGAAAATCATGGTGTTTATCACACTGAATAACCAGCCCTTTGTGCAGGATAGTTTTTAACTGTTGTATAAACATCTGGTCTGGTCACAATATGCAGAGAGAGAGTCTTGAGTGTTCACTTTGTCTCACTAGTGTTAATATGTGCTTGTCTTTTCCATTGTGGGTATTTTGTCCATTACCATTGTTGGTATGTACAGCTTTTACCATTCCTGGTATTTTCGCTATTGTTGTTACAATGTAACTTGTTACCAGTGGTAACGCCACCATGTATATGTATGTGTGTTTTAGATCTGTTAGTTTTTGAGTTTTTCTCGAAGAGAATCTAAGTTACTGCACCAACCAAGTTAACAAAGTCGATGAACCAGCATGTGACTATAGGTCCCACTAATTGGGATTGGGCCCAGTAGCTGACGCCTACTGCCAGAGGAAACACCATCCATCCATCTATCCATCCATCCATCCATTTTCTATACTGCTTATCCTCATTAGGTTCGGGGGTATGATGGAGCCTATCCCAGCTGACTTTGGGCGAGCGGTGGGGTACACCCTGGACTGGTCGCCAGTCAATCGTAGGGCAGACATACAACCATTCACACTCACATCCCTACTTATGGAATATTTTAGAGACGCCAATTAACCTAACATGCATGTTTTTGGAATGTGGGAGGAAACCGGAGTACCCGCAGAGGCCAACATGCTACCCTCTCAGCCACCGTGTGGCCCCAGAAGGAAACGCAGCCTTCAAAAATAAAAGTGCAGGACAGGAAGCTACAACTCCTGTCTGGCGGACATGACAATAATGTTGTTTACAGCCTCAATGAGAAGCTAATTGCTGAAGCTGTATTCATTAGCTCCACAACAGTTATACATTAATGGCATGACAGGAGATGTGTGATGTTACACATACCAACATTGGTTGATCTGGAACAAAAAGGAGAGCTGTGAAGCATACAAGCGTATTTAATTGCATGTTGAGTACGACAAATGTGTACATGTTGGCAGGTCTGGACTTACATTAAAAGTACTCCCTGCTTGTCACGCCTGACAGTTCACCGTCTCCTCCAAGTGGGACCCGCCCCACTATATCGGAAGCACCGGCTTAACCCAACCCGGTTTAACGTTTGACTTACGTTCCCATTTCAAAACTACCTCATTTCTAAAGGGAGGACAACCCTGATGGATTTATTGGAACAGTGGCGGGGCACCCCCACGTCTGCGCCACGTATGATACTGATCTCATGACCCTGAATGATGTGATCTGCATGGCATGGAAACACAAGAAGCAACGTGATGTCAGCTTGTGGCCCCTTGAAGCTAAAGGGAGAAAACACACACGTCTTACTTTATATACCGTACAGTGCGGATGTCACATGGTTGTTTTTTCCTCTAACTAAACCAAGAAGGGGGGAACATCTTTGTAATGGCTGTTATGGAATAAACCAAGAATAATCAAGCAGATTACTTGGCTCGGCGCAGCCTTGGCCTTGCCAGTGGTGCGGCTCTGTGCTG
This sequence comes from Oostethus manadensis, assembly GCA_024372805.1. NCBI lineage: Eukaryota > Metazoa > Chordata > Actinopteri > Syngnathiformes > Syngnathidae > Oostethus > Oostethus manadensis. The sequence continues at coordinate 1,554,403 of QODF01000034.1, read as the reverse complement.
GTAAATATTTGCTGTTAGCCGTGTTGCATGGCATTGGCACATCACAGGGACATTTTGTGTTTCCCAAACACTAGGCCGGTGACGTCAGGAGGCCCTAATGATATTTAACAAGCCCACCCAGTCCAGCATCACCCCATAAACAACCCCGATACACCCTTAGTCCCATGTCCAACTACTTGCGGCACTTTAGAACCCAACACCCACTTAACCTGGTTTTGTTATTTTAAGGTAACAAAACCAGACACGCATCTTGACACGACATTCCCACCTTCACCGAGCTGTTGCAGGCAAGAGGGCTGCTCGGTGTTGGCCTACTGAAGGGCATGGCTCAGCTGTTTTGATGTGAGGAAAACCCTGCGATAATTAGAAAATAGGAGGAAAAAAACGACACAAACGACTGACTGGAAAACCCATAACATCACCGCTCCGAGCAGCGGGAGAAAGAGAAAGTGGAGCCACCTCTGGGTGCAGGGGAGAACGTAAAGAGGAGGGTGGAGGACGGAAAAGTGACAGTTTGTGAATGATTGGCAACCGTTTCCAATTACAATGGCGGAGGACAAGAAAAACAGAGGCAGGGAGGAACGGTGTCGCACACACACGCACACGCACACACACACACACACACACGCCTGGAGCAAAGCTTTCCAGCAGCAGCGTAATTTGGGCTCACTTATTATACTTTTTTAAAAATGTCTGTTTGTTTGTAGGTGGGATTTGGTTGATCGTGCATGCGCATGCACGAAATGTCTTACACGCATGTGACCGCGTGTGCGTGTGTGTGTGTGTGGGGGGGGGTACTGCCAGCGTGTCTGACAGGAGAGCAGAGGTCATGCTAAGGTTGGGATGAAGTCAGAATGTAATTATGCTTCAATGAACCGAAGGGGAAGTAATAAAGACCAGCTGCATGTTGTGTGACTCTTAATGTTCCACTTAAAGCAAGTTGCACACCCTCTCTGCTCTTTGGCGCTGTGCTGGGAAGGGGAACACACAGTATGTTGACGCTCCAAGCCTCAAAAATGGATACAGGGAGAGTTTAGAAAAATACAAACATTCTTGAACACACACAGAGATGTTACAGAAAAGCACAAAGTCAGCAGCAAATAAAGAGATGCTTGAAAACGGGCAAAATATTTCCTCTCGCTTTGTGACGGGCTGGGTCGCCATGGTAACCTGGCACGCGGCCAGGGATAGAGATGGTCACTGAGTGCGTATATGGGTGGAAAATGGGGTACAAAGGGAGGGCAACGCACCAGGTGGTTTCACTCGAGAGATCCAGTCTCCACTGCCTATGTCGGGAAAAAAAGGCAAAGAAAAAACATCAACCGGCCCGTCAAAAACAAGAGGGAAAAGGGAGAACTTTATCTCCCCCTGAATGAGCCTCCTTTACTCACTCCCTTCTGTGATTCCCCCCCTTTCTGCCTTTCTCTGTTTCCTATTTGATCCGAAACCTTTCCTTTCCCTTTCTTTCTTTCATCGCCTTCTCCGCATCTGACTCACTAAGTTTTCCCAGGCCTGCCATCCATAGATACCGTATCCACCAACAGTAGCTCACAAGAGCCTAGCCGGGAGCCTCTGGGGGAAGGTGGCGAGGGAGGCGTAGCAAGGCCTGCTGTGTACCAGCTGATACGGGGGAGCCCTTGTGCCTGATAAGACGCTTGTATCTGGAGAAGAGTGGGGGCAGAAGGACACGTGGCCTCACGTGTACTGCAATAGACTGAAGGAAATGGGTCACCTAAGCAGAATCCACAGTGATGCAAACACAAATATTAGGTTCTAGAGGATGTATTTTTATTGATGTATTGTAATGATGTATTATTATTATTATTATTATGTATTATTGTTTAGGCCGCACAGTGGTCGAGTGGGTAGCACATTGGCCTCACAGTCAGGAGGTTCAGGATTCGAATCTCCGTTGGGCATCTCTGTGTGGAGTTTGCATGTTCTCCCCGTGCGTGTGTGGGTTTTCTCCGGGTACTCCGGTTTCCTCCCACATTCCAAAAACATGCATGTTAGGTTAATTGGCGACTCTAAATTTTCCATCGGTATGAAGGTGAGTGTGAATGTTTGTTTGTCTGTATGTGCCTTGCGATTGACTGGCGACCAGTCCAGGGTGTACCCCGCCTCTCGCCCAAAGTCAGTTGGGATAGGCTCCAGCATCCCCGTGACCCTAATGAGGATAAGCGGTATAGAAAATTAATGATAATCAATAATCAGGTACACATGAATTATGGGTATAAACAAACAAAGAACAATTCACGACAAATGCATTCACATTTTATGTGAATAAAGTCCAACACTTCAGTTTAAATTAACAATTAAATAATTAATAGATTGAATGATTAATTCTATCTGATAAAACATGACATCATTTGATACCTCATTCACTTCTCTCACCAAAGTATTAAAGAAGTTATTTTGCATCACCAGATTTAAATGAAATTTCATCTGCAGATAGATTTTAAAGTGAATGAATATCCTACATGCTGTAACGTTTGGACAGATGCTATTAAAGCTAAGAGGAGGTGCTTGATCAACACGCTTATCATTGCAAGAAATAAACGCACACAAGCACACACACCCGCACAACAGTGGCTCCCTCAACTGACTCCTAAACGACACGCCCCCCCATTCAACCAGAAGACAAACATGCACATCAGCATCACTGTATTGTGTTGCTACAATACCTTTTATCTTGTCCTGAAGCTCCCATCCGTGATTTTGAAAGGCTTAAAGTTGGACTTAACTTCGGATGGGGTCCAACACTCAGTAAAAACCCCACACCAAACTGAAAAGGAAGAAGTTTCGATTCAATCGATTAGCTTTCAAATGCTGTTAGATCAATATATGTTTGGTGAACGCAGATCGATGTAGTTGGATCATAGGAATATAAATCGATACATCAATGTAGTGAATGAATCGTTACACCCTTAGTATTTTCTTTGTTTTACTTTTCTTATCACTCCTGTCTTGCATTGATTGTTTTAATCTATCTGTCTCTCTATCTATGAATCTATTGTTAAAATGTCCCACTGTGTTCAGTGGACTTGAAAGCACCGTGGTTGTGTGCTGTGAATGGCTACACCGTGACTCCAATTAATCTCAGAATCAGAAAAGGTTGAGGCATATTTAGGAATTAAACCTGGATTGCGCATTTAGCTTGTAAGCTTCTGTCCCCAGTGAACAATGGTAATTGAAGAGAGAGCGTTCTGGAACTGCATTTAACCTAATAGTTCACCCAGGTGAGGAGAGAGCAAGGCAGCTAACATAAAGATAATTGTTTTTCGCCCCAACACCCACCCCGGAAAAGATACTATATTTAAAAAAAGTTGACACTAATTTTTAAACATGAGTAAATCTAAACTAAGAACATGTACAGGGCATAATTATATATAATTTATATATAATATATATAATTATATATAATTTATATCTAATATAAAACACTCACGGACCTCCCACCGGTATCCATGGCAGATGTACTGGTTATGCCATCAAACAGTTGCAGTGTTTAGGGACCGCAGTCAGTTTACCCACCCAATCATACTGTATGGAAACATTTTCCAGTGGGTTTAAAATGTAATGAGTAACTAAATCAAATGCAATTGGTTTGCTTGATGATATCATTTCTCCTTGTACATGTTGTGTAAGTCAAAATCACAAAATCACATCATATATATTATGTGAGGATAACCACATGTGCTAATCGTCCTTCAATATTTTCTACCAGAGGCTCATTAAACAAGCCTCTGGAGGAATAAAAAGGGGATTTTCACCTCGCCTGAGTTCATATACTGTACGTGCGTACAATGTTTTGGTAATGTATGGGTTATAGGGTCCCATGAAAGTATTTACGAGTTATTCAGCTCAGCTTGCTGGTAAGGGGAGGGGGCTAAATTCCATGAGCGTCCAGGGAGAAAAACAAGCACTTTATCAGGGAAAGTACAAGTCACCCGGCCCTGATGTGGCAATTGGACGGCGCTGTCAGAAAGGAGCTATGTTAACAGATCCTGCGCAGTCGCCAGTCATCCCCGAAACATGTGGTTCCTGAAAAAACAAGCCCGACTTTATGCACCCTTGCCACTATCCAGTCACATTGTCCGCTCAACAAGGAGGGAAAGATGTGTTTTTTCCTTAGGGTGTCCCCTGTGACTATGATGTCTGCCTGTGGAAGCGTGTGTGTGTGTGCATGTGCGTGTGTGCACGCGTGCGCTTGTGCAACACAGGGGCTGTTCATTATTTGGATGTCAAGGCTCACACCGTAGTGCTGCAACTGGGATCCATTTAGATGAGACTTAGTCAGGAGTGCTGCTGTTTCTCAGCTCCGTGCCAGTCTTGTGCAATTTGGATATTGAATGGAAAAGTTTAAAAATGTACATTATGATTTTTTTTTCAGGCATTTTCCTTCTGTTTTTGATCACTCGTGAAAAGACGGGAACGGCTGGAAATAAGGAGGACAACAGGCAATAATGTCAGAGCAGGCACTTAGCCAAAGGACACATCACAATGACTGCTTTATAGTCCCATCGGAATAGTGAACACTACACACTACATTTAGGGAGAGATAGCTCACCTTTGTGCGTGAGCTCTAGAAAGCAGTGGGAAGTGTTAGTCCAAGCCAGGATAAGTTGACTATGAATTCTCTGTTGTGTGCTCATCAGGGCGATGAACCCAGCAACTGGAGCCATGAAAAGAAATCTCATACTTACTTAGCCTTGGCCGCTCTGTTATGTTTGATGGCTTACTTCCTTCTAAGTATGTGACAGTCTAGCGTCATGAACTATACAACACTATCTTCTGCAAACGTCTACTGTATATTAGGAAGGAAAAACAACAACGCTGTCTGGAAAAAAACACAGCTCCTGAAAAACCCGTCAAGGAGAAAAATATCCTGCCTCGTGTTTGAGCCTCACTGCCTGACAAAGTACATCAAATAACAGGAAGCTTGGTGTCAGGGTGGTATCCTGACAACCGTGACCCAGGAATTAAATGGGGGAGCGCGGATGCAGCTGGGTCCACGGTGGGCATCACCGGACCTATACGCTTTTCACAGGGGTCATGTACTGAAAAATGAAAGGATGCACGGCCCACTTCGATATTTTGTAAACCAGTGGTTCCCAAACGACGGAAGGGTTTTGTTGAATACCCTCTACATAGACCAGACTTCTTTCCGAATTCCGTTTGACAACAGGCGGTGACAAACAATACAACGATGTTTGTACATTCTTTTACATGTTGAAAATTAAACGAATTATAATAAACACCTAATTTACTATTATTTAAAGTGTGTGCACATTTTTTGGGACATCCTGTTATATAAAAAAAAATGTATCTCAGTTTTGTGATATAGGCGAAAAAGCTCGCGTTCATTTAGTATGAACTTCAGACTTTAGTCTTTTATTCCCCGTTTTTGCTGTTGTTGTTTTTAAGTTTTCTAAATATTTAAATTTTCTTCTTAAATATTAATTGTACATTTTCTTTCGGTAAAATTAAGACTTAATTCCTATAATATTTTGACTCTACTCCCATAAAACGATTTTTTTTTTCATTCATCTATCCATTTTCTATACCGCTTATTCCCTTTAGGGTCGCGGGTATGCTGAAGCCTATCCCAGCTGACTTTGGGCGGGAGGCGGGGTACACCCTGGACTGGTCACCAGTCAATCGCACATATAGGAAAAAAAAACATTCATATTCACATTTATACTCCAACGGACAATTTAGAGTCACTAATTAACCAAACATCCATGTTTTTGGAATGTGGGAGGAAACCAGGGTACCCGGAGAAAACCCACGAACACACGGGGAGAACATGCAAACTCCACACAAAGATGCCCAATGGAGATTCGAACCCTGAACCTCCTGACTGTGAGGCTACCCAATGCCGCCGCTGTGCGGCATGCCTTTTTTTCCCTACCTAATTTTCCAAACTTCACAATTGTATTCATTGTTTTGTTATTTTTTTTGTTGATTTTTTTAAATATTTCAACTTTGTACTAATGATGTGATGTGTAGGCTCCTGCAAAATGCTCCTTTTAAAACCAAATCACATGGAGACAGACGGCTGCCCCACAGAGGTTTTGTCGCCCGAGGGAGTTTTTCCTTGCCTCCATCGGCAAGTGCTTGCTCAAGTGGAGTTTCAGTTGGCTCGTTGTGACCTTCACGTGTAGAGTGCTATGAGATGACTGCTTTTGTGATTTGGCACAATACAAATACATTGAAATTGCTTCTTATAATAAAACATTATTCTCTTAAAATTACAACATTTGATTTTGTTATTACTGCTGAGTTTCCATTTCATAGCAGTGTTTTTTTTATTTTGTTTTTTTTTGCTAAATTGTATTTGTGGAATGTGCACCGGGGCAATAAAAAAAACAGCCATGGGCTGCAAATGGCCCCCAGGCTGCACTTTGGACACTCCTGCCCTAAACTTGGCAAAATGGGAATACAAGGAAAAAGCAGCAGTTAGTCACACTGACGTTGTTTAAATAAATGGAATGTTGAAATCCTATAAGCTGCAGCCAGCAAAGTAGAGCGAGAACATTTGTGGTAAAGACATTCTCATTTTAAATACCACAAGCTGCAGTAAGGATTCCAGGAATTGTATTTATGAAACATGCAACATGTACAATGAAAATCAGGGCCTGGAGAAAGAAAAATAGTATATATAAGCAAAATAAAAACATGGAATAAAATATACTATAGAATAAACATAGACATAGAATAAAATATACTATAAATAGTAGTATAGTTGGTCAACTATACAGTAGATCCCTGATAAACAGCTCGCTCTTCTCTCCGATCCCTCATGCTATCTTGACATTGACATTCTCGTCTGATTTCAGATCAGCATTTGCAATAAAAAATAACTGTTGGAATGACTGTTGGAATTATTGGATGAGATCAGCTTTAAACCCCTCCCCTTTCCTTTTCTAAATGCCTCACACACTTCATCCATCCATTTTCTAAGCCGCTTATCCTCACTATGGTCAAGGGTCTGCTGGAGCCTATCCCAGCCGACTTCGGGCAGGAGGCGGGGTACACCCTGGACTGGTCGGCAGCTAATCGCAGGGCAGACATACAAACATTCACACCTATGGACAATTTAGAGTCGCATATTTTTGGAATGTTTGAGGAAACCGCACGCACGGGGAGGACATGCAAACTCCACAGAGATTCGAACCCAGATCTCCTGACTGTGTGGCCACCATGCTAACCACTCGACCACCACACGGCATATGTCGATACTAAAATGTATTAAAAACACAAAGATGTGTCTTTAAATCTATGAGCAACGTTTTCGTTATAAATCTTAAACGTCAAAGACAAGTAGATAAGATGAAAATAATCAGTATCTCTGTGTGTTGCAACAGGAGTTAACAGTTGTGATGTATTTATAAATGATGTAACATTATAATAGATAATACATATGTAATCATTGGTGCTGAAAAGTTAATAGTTGACAGAAACATAGTTAGGTGATGAGTGAGCAGAGACAATGTAATACCTCAAGTAGTCCTACCAAAAGAGAAATAAGTAGCAAGTGCAAGAGTGATTAGAAATGACGTTGCACGTGCACAGTGGTTCTGGACCCCCCAATTAACATCAAAGATTACTGTAAGTGCGGCCCACAAAGCCTGGTCAAATCCAGAGGTACTTGGAGCAAAAAAGCCAGTATAGACCTTACAGTGAGCTCGTTACATATCGAAAATAACAAGGGGCTCACTAGAAAGAAGACTATCTACCATCACAGTCCACACACATAGGGCACCTACCAAGAGAAGACAGTCCAACTGTTGCTGTGTGAATGCAAGAGGGACTTTAGACGAAAGTTGGCTACATTTTTCTCTCATTCTGCCTGCTACGTTCGCGCTCATCCTTACGGCGTGGTTGTGGTCGACAGCCACCTGTTTTGTTCAACAAAGCAATTGTTGATTGATCACCTCTTCCATCTTTTTATAGACATCAGAAGGCGAAGGCACGCTTTACATAGCAATTGAAACGAGCCGATAACAGATTTATCACCATCACTGAACCGTATGTCTTCATGTCAATGGAATGGTGCAGTGGAAAGAAAGAAAAATGTTGCAGGGTTATAATATTGCTCATAAAATAGGAAGGACAGGAACAAAGAAACTATAAGTGAAAAAATCTTTGTGACATGAATTGATAGAAATGAGCACCGATCTCCAAAAGAAAACTAATGTTTCACCTTTTCCAGGGTGCTGGACTCCGAAGCGCTTAAGTCGAGGGGAGAACGCGTGCAAGGTCAGATTTGACAGATTTTAGGGTTGCTCACATCCAAAGACTTTAGCATACCAGTTGAGTGAGCATCAAGGGATTAACTGTGCATGTTTTGCAGACATTTTTTGCTTTTGTTTTGCACACATTCAAAAAGAAGCACCAGGCATCATTGACAAGTGGCTTTAAAGGAAGAATACAACTGGAAAAAAAAAAAAAATCAATGGAAATTCATTCACCATTCCATTCTATTCCATTCCACTTATCCGGGTCCGGGTCGCGGGGGCAGCAGTTTCAGTAGGGAAGTCCAGACTTCCCGGTCTCCGGCGACCTCTTCCACCTCCACCGGGAGGACACCAAGGCGTTCCCAGGCAACCTGTGAGACATAGTCCCTCCAGAGTGTCCTAGGTCTTCCACAAGGGCTTTCTCCCGGCTGGGCATGCCCAAAACACCTCACCAGGGAGGCGCCCAAGAGGCATCCGGACTAGATGCCCGAGCCACCTCAACTGGCTCCTCTCGATGTGAAGGAGCAGCGGCTCTAATCTGAGCTCCTCCCGGATGGCCGTGCTCCTCACCCTCTCTCGTAGGGTGAGTCCAGCCACCCTACGGAGGAAACTCATTTCCGCCGCTTGTATCCGCGGTCTCATTTTTTCGGTCATGACCCATAACTCATGACCTTAGGTGAGGGTGGGAACGTAGATCGATCGGTAAACAGAGAGCTTTGCCTTCCGGCTCAGCTCTCTCTTCACCACGATGGTCCGGTACAGCGACCGAATTTAGGGCGGTCAACGCACCGATCCGTCTGTCGATCTCACGCTCCAACCTTCCCTCACTCATGAACAAGAACCCGAAACACTTGAACTCCTCCACCTGAGGCAAGACCTCACTCCGAACCCAGAGGGTACAGTCCACACGTTTCCAACTGAGAACCATGGCCTCGGATTTGGAGGTGCTGAGTCTCATCCCAAAAGCCTCACACTCAGCGGCAAACCGCTCCAGTAAACGCTGAAGGTTACAGCCTGATGAGGCCATAAGGACCACATCGTCTGCAAATAGCAGAGACGAGATCCTAAGCTCACCAAGCTGGACTCCCTCAAAAACCTTGACTGCGCCTAGAAATTCTGTCCATGAAGATTATGAACATAATCGGTGACAAAGGGCAACCTTGGCGGAGGCCAACGTTCACCGGAAACAAGCTTGACTTACTGATGGCAATGCGAACCAGGCTCCTGCTTCGATTGTACAAGGACCGAATGGCACGTAGTAGCGGGCCACCAATCCCGTACTCCCGGAGCACCCCCCACAGGACACCGCGAGGGACACGGTC
>QODF01000034.1:1510312-1544062 GCA_024372805.1 Oostethus manadensis | reverse complement strand
CTTCCTGTAAGCAGACTCATCACCGTCTGAGATGAGCCCGATGAGGGTGGTGTCATCCGCAAACTTAATCAGTTTCACCGAGTCGTGGCCGGAGGTGCAGCTGTTGGTGTACAGGGAGAAGAGCAGGGAGGAAAGTACACAGCCCTGTGGGGATCCCGTGCTGATAGTCCGAGTGTCCGAGACATTCTTCCCCAGCTGCACGCGCTGCTTCCAGCAAACAAGTTACCAGTAGCTGCAGTAGATTCTCCGAAAACAAACGAGAGCATTCATGATATGCACGCTCTTAAGGCTGTGCAATTGTGCAATTAGTTGAAAGAGGTGTGTTCAAAAAATAGCAGTGTGGCATTCAGTGATCAACTTTGTGAAAAAATGTGAATTGGGTGGCCCCTATTTAAGCACTTGTTGAACCAGAGACACATGGGACGAATGGAAGAAAACTATCAAAATGGATCAAAGAATAACCAGAATGGCAAAGGCTCAGTCAATGATCAGCTCCAGGATGATCAAAGACAGTTTGGAGTTACCTCAAAGTCCTGTGACAGTTAGATAATGTCTCTGTGAAGCTAATCTGTTTACAAGAATCCCCCGCAAAGTCCCTCTGTTAAAAAAAAAGACATGTGCAGAAGAGGTTACAATTTGCCAAAGAACACACCAACTGGCCTAAAAAAGGAATGGAGGAACATTTTGTGGACTCTTTATGGGTCCAAAGTCTGCAGACAGTTTGTGAAACGACCCCCAAACTCTGAATTCAAGCCACAGTGAAGCATGGTGGTGCAAGTTGATTGGAGAGGGGAAAACTTTTGAAGAGGTGTAACAAAACATTTTACGGTCGTTCAGCTAAAATAATCTCCAGTGCCTTAAAATGGAGAGCAAAACCAGAGACAAGTGGCAGCAAAGACAAGACAACTATCAAAATGGATCAAAGAATAACATAAAAAATAAATATGTAAATAAACTAATAAATAAATATTAAATAAATAAGTTTGTTACTAACTCTATGATCATTTATGTAACATTGGCATGGAAATTCCCACAATTATGTAATATGGTCATTGCATCACAGTGCATTATATTGAGAATATAATAGGAATATCACAGACGTATAGTACATATATTGCTTTTGTATGTTGTCCTATTAGGAGCATCATTTACTTGCTTGATTGTGGCCATTACCATTATTATTATCACTATTATATTCATACATAACAACCTAATTCCTGATTTCAGGTTTATAGACTAAATTGATTTTAAACGGAGGGTAAAGGTGATGATGGTTATAATTTATCACATAAAAGAGATACATAATGTTATTACTGTGTTGTCTTTTCTGGATTTTTTCTCATACAATAAAATTAGCAGATCAAACTGCAGGAAATTATCCACCTTCTCGCAGAAGACCTCCAAAATCTTGTCTCTTTTAAGGCAGAGCATAGCACAATCACTGAACAAAATTCATCAAAGTAGGGCAGACAACTGGAGGCTCGGCTGCAGGAGGTCATCCACCTTCTCGTAGTAGACCTCCAAAATCTTGTCTTTTAATGCACAGTATAGGACACATGCAATAACATCCCTAGATTACGGCAGACGAGTGGAGACCCGGTTGCAGCAGATAGTTGGGAACTGAATGAATAATAATGTATATTGTACATGTGTGTTTGTAGGTGTGATATATTGTTCATGTATTACTGCATATTGTATCAATATAACAGGCTATATTACAAATAAGGGGGTGGAAGTAAATAGGCTTGTCTTCTTCCCACTCCTTTTCGAGCCAAATCGTTCCTGTGTGTAGGTGTATGTTCATGATGTTCTGTCCTGTGTATTTTGTGTGGCTCGAAACAAACAAACTAGCAAACAAATACCAAGAATGGCAAAGGCTCAGTCAATGATCAGCTCCAGGATGATCAAAGACATAAATACCTCAAAGTACAGAAGAAATCTGTGTGAAGCTAATCTATTTGCAAGAAACCCCCACAAAGTCCCTTGGTTAAAAAAGGGCATGAGCAGAAGAGGTTACAATTTGCAAAAGAATATGACTTGTTTGCCAGGTAGCAATAAAAATATACTAATAACAGTGATTTATCTGGTTAGTCACATTGGACTGCTGTTATTTAGATCACAACTGTACATGCAGCCTTTCCTTCTTCTGGAGAAGATCAGAAAAAAACACTTGACTAGTGAGGCTCTGCCTCATCTGCCTCCCGTAGATATACTGTATTGATTTTCATTATTTCCTACACAAAAAAGATATCTGACAGTGCTAGGATATATCCTAAACCAATTATCATACTTGTAAATTTGACATACAATGTTATATAAAAGCATATCAGCAAGGTCTAAGCATATCAACCAAAGTTGCATGTGTCATATGCAGTCAGGGGAGGCAGGTGAGGCAGAGCCTGAGAACTGAGAACTAAAGTTAAGATGAGGACACAAAACACATATATGACCCTCCTGTACACACTCTCCTATGAACCCAGTAAATCTGTTTTGAGGACCCATGTAAGTATGTGTGTGTGCATGTGCATAAGTCCCAACTCACATTTATATGTCCCCTGAGTTCTGCCAAACACAAATCCATTTAAGGTCATTAACCCACCTCAGATGTTTCTGATTTGTGTCTTAATGGCAACTTCCCAAACACTCAGTCCCACTCAACTACGATGTCCCACGGTTTACGCGCACACACCACCAGACCACTATTGTCTTTGAGGAGCTCACATTGTGGTCCAAAATGATGAGAGGTTAGATCATTCCATCACATTTGAAACATATTATATACTAGTAAGCAAAAAAAAAAAACACCATTTAAGCAAATTGCGCAGTACTTGTATACTAAACTATTTTTAAGCAGAAACTGTATTCAATCTGTGTTGCTTTGGTAGTCTAATAATGAAATATGCAGTTGGGGAAATAATCATTTCATCCCCTATTGAGTGTAATCTAGACGAATACATGATCGCCTCATTTTTTTTTTTAAAGCCTCCAAAAAAACATTAAATAAAGGTAAATAATTATTGTTAATTTGTGTTTCATTGAAGAACATCAGCAGTTGATCTCCTGTTGACCCCCACAGACCAGTTAGTGTATGTGTTAGGTTAGGTTCTGTTTTGTTTTACCTTGACCCTTTTTTTCTTTCCTCCTTTAGATCCTGTGGCCTCCTGAGAGGGTGGTGTCACTTTTGCTTTTACGGGTATTTAGCTACCTGGCTGCAGGAGGAGGACGTGGGACAGTACTGCTTTGTTTGCATGCTACCCGAGACACACCCCAATTCCTTCTGCTTTTTTGCGCCTACCCAGTTGGTATCACTCGCTTTTGTTTAGTATTCATTTTGCCAGTGGCCTTTTGGTTTTGCTGCCCTGTTTTTTCCCATCTACCTCAATTTTTTATTGGTCTGGTCCATTTTTCCTGCATTGGATTTCTCTTGCCTTCATTGTTGAAATAGATCTGCCTCTGGGATCCTTACTTGAAAAAAAACTTAACAGTATGTTCTGTCCCTTCAGCAAGAAGCCTGGTGAAATAGTAGTGGTGTCACAACACCCAACTCACCCAGATGAGATGATGCACGAGATTGGGTCCGCTAGATCGAGACAAGGCGAGATTTAAACTTTTACTTGAAGAAAAGTACAATAAAAACATGTCTGGAGCATATTTGTTCCCTCCTAACCGTTATCTTGCATTGCTCCACACAAGGCTTCACTCTTTTGTTGTGTGTGTATGCCAGCAGCCCTGCCTCCTCCCACAGAGACTGACAAGAGGTGTCAGTCTGGACATGGTGATGTGAGTGGTAACTCTGCTTGCTGTTCTTCTATTAAGCGTCTAGGTCAGGGATGTCCATTACGTTGCTCACATGTGCCACCCACATCATAAACGTAGCTTGACATCAGTCAGCTGACATGAAGCTCCCCTCCTCATTCGCTGTTGCGCCGCCACGGCAAAGTAAGTGGTGAACAGATGTCCCCAGCGACGGAGAAATGCAACATCCATCTCAATTATTCCGATTACGGATAAACTAACTCGGTGGAAAAATGCCTACAACAAAACTTCATCCGTTTTCTATACGGCTTATCCTCATTAGGGTCGCGGGTATGCTGGAGCCTATCCCAGTTGACTTTGGCCGAGATACACCCTGGACTGGTTGTCAGTCAATCGCACTCACATTCACACTCTAATGGACAATTTAGAGTCGCCAATTAACCTAACATGCATGTTTTTGGAATGTGGGAGGAAACCGGAGTACCCGGAGGAAAAACCCACGCACGCACGGGGAGAACATGCAAACTCCACACAGAGACGCTCAACGGAGATTTGAACCCTGAACCTCCAGACTGTGAGGCCGATGTGCTACCCACTCATTCACCGTGCAGCCCTGTAACAAAAGTTATCTTTTAATTTTTTTTTTACTACTACTAACTGTTGAGGACTTATGGTTCTGTTGAATTGGTCTTATTTGAGAATATATTGTGGAGAATATGCATCACATGACGGTCCATTTATTCACAAAAGTACAAATTATGATGGTATATTGAATGTTTGATACCTATGTGACATATGTATGACATGCATTATATGATGCTAGGTGGCTGTACAAAGTATGTAATTGGTCAATTTCATAGACAACAAAAGGTACTACTGTACAGTGGAACCTCAAGATGCATAATGTTTTTATTCCGGAGGGGCTTTTGTATCTCAGAGTTTCCATATTATGATTAAGATTTGCCATATAAATGGTGTAATCCATTCCAGCCCAGTTGTATAAAATGTAAATATTGTACCCACCCAAAAGAAATATGTTGATAGCGGAGGAAGAGGAGGTGAACTTTGACAGATGTTTTGACAGATGGCAGAAATCATACGTAAGTTTATGTATTGTAACTTCATTTAAATTAATACACCACATTACATACTTTACTTAACTCTATGATTTTTTTAATTTTACTTTTTAACAATGAACAGGAGCTTTTTGGTATGCTAAGCAAAGGGACACCGTAGGGCAGCATCACTGGCGATTCTGGGATAAAGAGGATGATGGGAGATAACCAATGGGAGGGCAGCTTCTTCTTCGGTTTTATGGCAGTTGGCATCCATTACTTTGGTGCATCACCGCCCCAGGGGAGGGCAGCTTGTAGTACACTCAAAATTCTGTATGGCACTTTCAATTTTGATTTTCATATTTTGAATATTTTTTCCTTAAATGGGACGGAAATATCTTCAAAGCCCAATTCGTATTATGAATTTTTCATATAAGGTTTTCGTAAGTCCACAGTACCAGTTTATCATTGAGAAGTAATTTGCAGGGATGAGCAAGGACACCACTATCTGTTCACCCATCTAAATGATTCGTATCCTTATCTGCACTCAAAAGGGGCGGGCCCCGCTGGACGTGCGCATGGTTCATTTGAAGTGGGTGTGGCCTACATTTGTACATTATTCTAAAGTGCTCAGGACACCAAAAAAAGTTAGCAAAAAACAATAACAAAGAGAAAGTACCCATGGAAAAATATTTGTCATACTTTGCCAAGGATAATTTATAACAATGAAGGAGAACGGATGTTAAACCCAATCTGAACATTGTTTGAGCTGTGCAGTGTACTCTATGAAGAGTTCTAAACTGAACCAACTGTAGGTTGAGATTTGTAGTTCATCCTTGGAGGTGATTCACTTTTTTACTACACCCAACAACAGTGTTTTTATTCATTCAAATGTGCTGCCTTGCTCAGCTCAGTTTGACTCATTGCGTCAACCCAGCATGCCATGGATTTGTGTTTCCTTCACAACAGGGCTACCAGCTTGAAAGTGTGTCTGTAACTGATGACTGGCGTTTCAAGGTCCTTGTGCCAGTGCCAGTCTGACTCTCTCTTTAGCAATGCAAAGGCTTGTCACGGTGGTGGTACCATTAAAGTGGCTAACGATATGCCATTGGTCTTTACAGCTTGGGACCAATGGCCTTTGGTTGCAGAAGTTACCTTAGACTCCAACAGTTGGCCTCGTGGAATACATAAGCGGTGTTCAGTCAGGACCAGCAATGCCGTCTCTTCTGGTCTAAACACTTTCAGAAGCACAGACAAAAGCCATCCATGTTCTGTTACGCTTGTCCCCACCAGGGTCGTGGGTATGCTGGAGCCTATTCCAGCTGGACACCCTAGACTGGAGCCAATGACCAGCCAGTTGCAGGGCCCATACAGACAACCATTCACACTCACACCTATAGAAAATTTAGAGTCTCCACTTGACCTAGTATACATATTTTTGAAATGCATATCTTACAAGATGGCGCCGGTGAGGTCGGCTGACGTCACGACCGAACTTACTTTTGTTTATTTCTCGTGCTCTTAGACCGTTATACCGGTTTTGTTTTTGCAAGATGGCCATCGTTACATATGATAAAGCCACTCTTATGTCCATTGGTGCAAAATGCACTCACCTTTTGCCGTTTTTAACCCCGGCCCCATGTTGGCCAAGCGACATCCTGAGGAACAACAACAAAGGACGCGACCCGTACCGGCGTCCACGAGGGAAACGAGCCGGCGTCAGGAACAGGCTGAAAGGGCGCGCTCACCGCGCTCCCTTACCTAGCCAACGTTAGCCAACATCCAGTCTCTGGAAAACAAGCTCGACGACCTCAGGGCAAGCGTCAGGTTCCAGAGGGACATTCGGGACTGGAACCTTCTCTGCTTCACCGAGACATGGCTGAACCAGCAATACCGGACCATGCCATCCAGCCGGCCGAGTCTTTCTCGGTACACCACATCGACAGAACTATGGAGTCGGGAAAGTCAAGGGGAGGTGGAGTGTGTCTGATGCTGAACAACCAGTGCGACAGCGCGATTGTTCCTCTCGCTTGCTCCTGCACACCAAATCTAGAACTTCCGACCATCAAATGTTGCCCTTTCTATCTACCTCGGGAATTCAGCTCGGTCATAATCAGTGCCGTTTATATTCCACCTCAAGCGGACACAGATACTGCTATATGGGACTTGGATGAGTCACTAAACTCGTACCAAATTCAGAACTGGGACGCCGCGTTCATTGTGCTGGGGGATTTTAACAGTGCCTACCTCAAGCGTGCACTGCTGAACGTCCACCAACACATCACCTGCCCGACCAGGGGCGAACGGACACTGGATCACTGTTACACTCCATTCAAGAACGGCTACAAGGCACAATCCTGTCCAGCGTTTGGAAAGTCAGACCATGCCGCCATCTTCCTCATGCCGGCATATAAACAAAGGCTAAAGCAGGAAGCCCCGGCACAGAGGGAGGTTTTGCGTTGGACAGACCAATCAATAGCCACTCTGCAGGACGCACTTGATGACGCAGCCCAGGACATATTCAGGCGCAGCTCTGATGACGTCAGCACGTATACGGAATCGGTTGTGAGATTTATCGGCAAACTAACGGACGATACAGTTGAGAAAACAATCATCAGGACGTATCCCAACCAGAAGCCGTGGGTGGAAAAAAACTATCCGCGAAGCTCTGGCATCCCGCTCTGCTGCCTACAGCGCGGGGCTCGCCACCGAGAACATGGATGATTACAAGGCTGCGTCTTACTGTGTGCGCAGAGCGGTGAAGAAGGCGAAGCGGCACTTTGGCAAAAAACTCGCAACTCCAACGTGGCGGCTCGAGGAGCCTGTGGCAGGGACTAAGAACAATCACGGACTAAAACACCATCCTCCAGAACGGGAAATGTGGACGCTTCTCTGGCAAACGAGCTAAACACCTTCGAGGCTGCGGCTAATCACGCTAGAGCGTGAGGGCATTCAGGAGAGTGAGCACCAGGAAGGCAGCAGGACCAGATGGCATCACAGGTTGAGTTCTGAAAGCCTGCGCTGACCAGCTAGCACCAGTGTTCACAGAGATATTCAATCTCTCCCTGGAACAGTCTATAGTCTCCTCATGCTTCAAGCAGTCCACCATTGCACCTGTCCCTAAGAAACCCCAGCCCGCCAGCCTCAACGATTACCGCCCTGTAGACATCAGTGGTGATGAAGAACTTTGAAAGACTTGTCAGAGATTTCATCACTACAACACTGCCAGACACCCTAGATCCACTTCAGTTCAGCTTGTAGACAAAACCGGTCCACGGAGGACGCCATTTCACACCTCCTCCACATAACAACGAGCCACTTGGACTGCAGAAAAGGGAATTATGCAAGAATGCTGTTTGTTGACTATTGACTATTCAGCATTCAACACCATAATTCCCTCCACACTCACATTGAAGTTGGAGGTCCTGGGTCTCAGCCCACCTCTGTATCAGTGGATCTCTAACTTCCTAACAGACAGACCACAAGCTGTACGGATGGGAAAACACAGCTCATCCTCTATCACTCTCAGTACTGGCACCCTCCAGGGTTGTGTTCTGAGCCCTCTGCTGTACTCGCTGTACACGTATGACTGTGTGGCCACTTTCAACTCCATCACCATCATCAAGTTTGCTGACGACACTGTCGTGGTGGGCCTGATCTCCAACAAGGATGAGACGGTCTACCTACAGGAGATTATAAACCTGGAAAGATGGTGCCAGGGGAACGAGTTCCTCCTGAACGTCAGCAAGACTAAGGAGCTAATAGTTGACTTCAGTACAAAGCAGAAGCGAACATACAACCCTGCTTCCATCAACGGGACTTCTGTGGAGAGAGTGGACAGCTTCCGGTACCTCGGTGTACACATCACGCAGGACATGTCTTGGTCCTGTCACACCATCTCTCTGGTGAAGAAGGCCCGGCAGCGTCTATACCACCTGAGATGCTTAAGGGACTTTAAACTACCCTCTCAGGTGCTAAAGACTTTTTACATCGGCAACTTCGAGAGCGTCCTGACTGGCAGCATCACTTCCTGGTTCGGAAACGGCACCATGCAGGACCGGTGAGCCCTACAGAGGGTGGTGCGTTCAGCTGAGCGTACCATCCACACCGAGCTTCCAGACCTGCAAGACATCTATAAGAAGAGGTGCAAGACCAGAGCCAGGAAGATTGTGAAGGGCCTCAGCCATCCTAACAATGGACTCTTCTCACTGTTGCGTTCAGGAAAGCGATTCTGCTCCTTGAAGGCAAACACGGAGAGAATGAGGAGAAGCTTCTTCCCGCACGCCAGTCGGACTCTAAACAGGGATACACATAAACACAGACTTTCTATCCATCACTCCACTTCTCACTCCACACATTCACCTCACACTCTGCTCAGTATGCACAACCGTGGACTTGAAACAGCACAAGTCACTTTAAAGACTTTCACTAACAGGACAGCACATCTTCAATGAAGATAAAAGTAACCTTAAATGTTTTTGTGTCACTTTCATTCATCATATACATGCAATTGTATGCATTTTGAATTGTTTTCTGCATGTCAAACTATAATTGTAAAAGTATAAAAACATGTTTTGTGTTGCTGCATGGTGGTCAAGTGGTTTGCATGTTGGCCACACAGTCTGGAGATCTAGAAGATGTGGGTTTGAATCTTCGTTGGGCATCTCTGTGTGGAGTTTGCATGTTCTCCCCGTGCGTGTGTGGGTTTTCTCCGTGTACTCCGGTTTCCTCCCACATTCCAAAAACATGCATGTTAGGTTAATTGGCGACTCTTAATTGTCCATTGGTGTGAATGTGAGTGTGATTGTTTGTTTGTCTGCCCTGGGATTGACTGGCTGGTGTACCCCGCCTCTCGCCCAAATAAGTATTGTAAGTATTACATGTTATTATGATTGTGCCTGTTGCTTCATGGTTACAGCATGGATATAAAATGATAATGTTTTCGGAGGTGTTTCAAAACGGGCTCTCTAGGCAGAATAGGTGTGTCCCAATACATGCAGTAATGTGCTGCCTTTTCTTTAAAATCCATTTTTATATCTTCAGAACACACAGAGAAGAGAAAAACATGTGTTCATGTGTCACATTAGGATGATGGAAGATGGGCAAAACTCCCAAAAAGTGCAGTTTCCTTTAAGACCCAAGCACCAAATGCACCACCCGCCAGTGGAATAGATTAGTTGTAGATTGTACTATTTAGGTGACAAACTGTTTCTGCACTTCTTACCCTCGTCCTTTTGATGCACAATCAGAGGAGACACAGAGAACAGGCAATGTAATTTATGAACTCACAAAAACCCCAGGAAATATTTTGGTTGTTTGGGGATGAGAAGTGTGGCACAGCCAAAATGGTTCTTGGAAAAACCAAGCTGGGTTTTGTTTTTTGTTTTTTTTTACCGCTGCTTCAATGTCATGGTTCAATTCTCATTTGAAAGGGTTCCTATGTGCACATTACATGTGAGATGCATAAAAAACCACAGCTTATGGGAAATACATCATAGCAATTTGCATTCCCAGCACATGGTAGGGTGCAGTGCAGTTTGTGTTGACTTTCAAACACAGACTTTAACTTTTTGTTCACAGACTTTAAATAAAGTGAGAAGTGTGATTGGGGAAAAAAACTGATTGCATGTGTTTAATTTTTTCACCCAGTACAGTAGTCCTCGTTTATGGCGGTTAATTGGTTCCTCACCCGACCGCGATGAGTGAATTTCTGTGACATAAATAAGAAGGACAAAGAAAGGAAAAAGGACAAAGTAAGAAGCCAAGCAATTACCACTTCCACACGGAATAGGAGGAGAACTTTTTTCACTCTTTTTTTTTCATGTCGGACATGCCACGACCGAGTACATGCAGTGTGAAAGTAATGAAATATCATGTCTCACCAATGTTTTGAGTCATTACTGATGCCTAGTGACCAGAATAGCACACATGACTTCCATCCATCCATCCTCTATGCCGTTTGTCTTACAAGATTTTTTTTTTACTAATAATAGGCCATAGTCTACCAATTTTTGAAAAAATGCGATAAAGCGAGGAAGCCATGTTTGAACCACAAAGTAGCGAGGGATGATTGCATAACTTTAAAATGGGAAATCATTACCACTTTAGCTGCGACTGACTGGCAACCAGTCCAGGGTGTACCCCGCCTCTCACCCGACGTCAGCTGGGACCCTAATGAGGATAAGCGGCGTAGAAAATGAATGGCTGGATTACCACTATGGCTTTAATAAATCATGTGCTGGGCCACTGGAAACCTAAACCTGTTTCAATAATATTAACTGGAAAGATAAAGTGATCCCACATTGTGCGAGTAAAAATGAAAGTTAACGTCACTTAGTGCTCACAATGCACTCCCTTCTCTTTGGTCTTTAGGTGTGCCCCTGCCAAGTCATTCAAAGAGGGGAAGCTCAATTTTTCCCCATTTTGTGTGTTTACTTATTTACATGTAAATTCTACCCTCCATTTCTTTTCAAGACAATGATCTGTGACTCGTGCCAATTAGCCGTTTCTTCTGCTGCTCGTTGGGGAAAGAAACCGCAGACTCGCCAAAGACAACGCTAGTTGGGGAAGAGAAGTCACCAAACACATGGCGAGTCGTTTTTACAAAACACGAAAGTCGCTGGGGACCGGTAAAGTCTCCGGATCAGATCAGAACAATGGAATAAAAAATGTAGAAAATGCTCCGGGTGGAGCTTTATACTTCAACATCGGCGATTTGCTCATTTCACTGTCAATCAAAGAGGAAGTCCGCCACAGACAGACCATCCTATCATCATGCAGATGCCTAGCGACGGGGACTGCCTACTGCCCCATAGACCCCCAGAGATGCCGAGTGTATGTTGTGCGAGACATGGCCCAGCATTTATCCAACGACCGTTCAGTTTCGCACAGCGGAACAACCCACTCGACACTTCCCCATCAAAGTCAATCAACAATAGTTGACAGCGCTGTGCATTGCGGCAATGAATGAGAATGAGTGGTGTCAGTTACCCGTGATAAGTAGCTGATTCTGAAGAAAAGATGAAGGTATTCTAGCGGATATTTGCTCAATGAAATGTACACACAGCAGTACATATTTCACCACTTTTTGGGGGACATTTTAGGGAAAGTTGAGCTTCCCGTGCAGTCAGAACAATCACCATCAAGTATATAAGCTTCTACCTTCTCTCACCAGGTCTGGACTGTATGAGTCCATGTTATGACAGAAACAGAGCGAGTGCTCGGTTGGCGTTTCGCTACGTCGAAGTGTTTTTGTTGTAAGTGAAGGAGCTCCCAAACGATAAGACATTGTGCTGGATTACAGCGGTAGACAGAGATGAGATCACTTTCCGAGCAGTCGGTGGGAGGTTGCGTTCTTCTTTAGAATTAAACTCTCAAGGGAGGAATCTGATGTTCTTACAATCTCCAATTCCTTAATCAGTCAGAAGATAAATGCCAAATGACTTAATAAGCGGAGTATTATGAACATAATAATACATGTGTTTGTTTCAGGACTGATTTGGCTTTCTCAGTGGGAGATTATCATTGACATCATGCGTATTTAATGAAACCAAATGGCAAAGTTGTTTTTAAGTGTTGCCTTTTTAAAGAGCACAGTTCAGCACTCATCACCTGCCGTGAATTTATTAGACCTCTCCATGGATGAGGTCAGCGTGATATGTTGGCTAATTTAGTAACTGCTATACGCACTCAGTCCGAGCCACACACACGTTTCCCGTGGACAAACACACCAAGAACGTGCACGGGCCGCTCTCTGTTGCTTACTCGCTCTCTCTCACACACACCCACACTTACACACAATATGATTCATGGCAGCAGAATGTCAAAGTGCTGCCTTCTCAGCTCTCATCTGGAAGCCCCAGACATTAGATAAGGTGGATCCAATGATGTCTGTCTGTCTGACCCCCATGCGCCAAGACCTGTTCCTCACTCTCCACATACACACATGCACAATAGTGTGCAAACAACCCCTTCCTTCCCCGCACCCTGACCAGACTCCAGAGCTCAGGCCGTGTAATCCAAAACAACCACATGAGGTAGAGCGCGGGTGATGCATTGCATATGGTTGAGAGGAAATTCACACACACCAGCCATTCATTTGCTTAGCTGTTTATGTATGATTAATCAGGGCACTACATCCTGTCACCAATTTGCAAAACAAATCATACATCTGCAGCCTAATGAGCCGGCACAGTGTTTTGTAATGTTTAATGTCTGCTTCATTGGCTTTATATACAGTATGCGCAGATGAAGAGGTTCATAAATGGGTAGTGAACCCCATTAGGAAACAAACATAAACGTAAAGAGACAACATGTGGTGAAATCTTGTATACATGTGCCGCAAGTCATCGAAAACAAACACTTCTTTTCCTAAACCGCACACACATGCAGCATATAAACCCACTACTGGTGACAATCCAGCTACAGATATGTTATTTTACCCCGATGCCATTTTCCGTGGACGCCAAACATAACACAGTTTGGAAACTTAACATGGATCGGTTCTCATCACTGCCATTGCTGCCTTTTCATAGTGTTAGATTTTTCCACAGTGGAGAACTTCTGTTTGTTTTTACAGCTACTGTCACACATTCAGCTGCCCTGCATTCTGATTCATAGAGCAGAAGCTGACAGAGCTTCTTTGTATCATACATCTGGCTCACAAAACGCAATCAATACACACACAAGAGTACACACACTCCTCCCGAAGCTATGGAATCTTGCATTAATGACCTTTGGGTCAGTAGTCACCTGATGCCACATCTTATCATCATGGCCCAATCCCTGTTATATTTTATATGCTGCGGAACTCTCTAGTGCAGGAAGTAGCTATAACATTGTTTTTGCCCCCTGTCGAAAAGCCTGTGTTCTAATAAAACTTTGGGGGTTCAAACCCACAGCTCCTATGGTTTGGCTTCCAGGGGGCAAGGGAAAGCTGAGTCACCTGAGCCCACCAATGAGCTCCAGCGCTTTTTATCCATCTCCTCATAGGTCTTTTGGAGTCTTTTTTTCCCCTTGGTCTTTAGAGGTAAAGAAAAGAAAGCTACAGTATACAATAGAATATTTGTCCACCAGTGGTGATTGTGCTGAAACTGCAAGGGAAGCTCAGATTCCCCTAAAACGTCCCAAAAAAGTGGTGCAATATGTACTGCTGTGTGTACATTTCATTCTTTATTAACACAAATTGTGCTGTTTTTTCAATCAGCGTTTTGATCTTGATCACATGACAGTTTTTTACGAGTCGACGGTGAGATTGATAGTTGAAGCGGATAGTCGGCATTGCAACGTCATCATAAGACACCCCCAATAAGGATATTTAACTAAACTAAAGTCATCAATGACAGATGCTACCTTGCACAATATAAATACTAAGAACAACTTGAAATAAGACTGGAAATAATCCCGCAAATCAAGGAAATTGCAGCATTTTAGAAGTGACAGCACCAAGAAATAGGCTCAATGTGAGCGCAGGCCCAAGTCCAACACGATACAAATGGTCTACTCAGTGGAAACGCCAACAAAAATAACCCAGATTCTTAGACCTGACCCTGATCTTGTACCCTAATTCAAATCTTCTGACTGGAACTTGATGGATCTACAGCATACTGCAAAGTGAATGGCATCCCAAGGTACGTAAGTGGGCTAGAGATGTACATGGCGAAAAGTTCAGTGGGGAAGTCATCCGTTGTTCTAAAACCGGTGTCAAAGGGATATGGACCGATAAAGAGAAAGACCAAAGAAGCAGTCGGTGATGAGAGACCTTCTCTTTCTCACACACACACACACACACACATACACACACACACACACACATATACACCAACAGAGATAAGGTTACAGGAACAACAACCAAGTACAGAAGGGGAACTGCAACAACAAAACAGACCATGAGCGCAACAGCCGATGCAACATGGATCTGTTGCTGGAAGACATCACAGAGCAAACTTTATAATTACAACTAGCTTGAGTCCTCTGGGAGGTTGTGTGGTCTTTGTGTAAACCGTTTCAATAAATTGTTTAGAAACTTGCGTGGATTCCCTTCCTTTTGTTTGTTTTAAGGAGACCCCAGGAATCTCTGTTTCTGGAACGAAGGTCCAGATTCTAAGTAGAGGACAGAGGGAGCCCCACACAAAGACTTGAGTACGGATGCAGCTGGAGCACCTTTGAGTTGTAATCCTTGCCAAAACGATGACACTTGCTTGACAAGTCCATTGAAAAGAGCACCAAATAAAGTGTCAGACTGGATCCGCGATGTGCGACAATAACTGGGAATGCACCGCCTCTCTCTGGCTGCCTCTGACTCGAGTCCAGGTCCCAAAGCTGTGGGCTGATGTGTTATTGTTGTTTCTTGTGCTGAGACCGCCAGTACCTGCCAAAAAGTGCAATAACAAGACCTGGAGGGCCTGTGCCTTTTTCTGTGCTGCGCTTTATTGGTACTGGGGAGCACCAACAATGATGTCTGTGGACAACCAAGAGCCAATTTGCTCAAGGGCGGGGTGGGAGATCAGCCAGCATATCGTCTTTTTCTTTGGATTTCCTCAGGCAGCAAGTCACTTTCAGACAACCATCTCCGCTCACTTCTTCTTGTGCGTCATCCACCACCACAAGGGACCATATGGAGAGGTTATACTCTGTTTAAATGGGATGCAAGGATATAGTGGGCAGCCGTACACGTCATACACACAGAAGGGAAGAACCTGAGAAACACAGGCGCCTTTCAGGACTCACTGTTGCCCCCTTCCTAAGTTCTTAATTTTTTGCATGTCTGTCACTCAAATTAATTTAAATATTACTCAATGACAACACAAAATGCTGTTTATAAATTTAACTCTTTATTATTAAAGAAGAAAAAAACCAAAACTACATGGTCTGTTAACTAAGATTAATTGAGATCTATTTGTCTCGAAATCCTTATAAAGTCATTTCTAAAGCTTTGGGACTCCTGCAAACTACAGTAAGAGCTATTCTCCACAAATGGCAAAAACACAGACGAGTGATGAACCTTGTCATGCCCGCCAACCAAAATGACTCCAAGAGCAAAGCAATGACTCATCCAAGAGGTCACAAAAGACCCCACAACAACATTCAAAGAATTGCATGCCTCTTTTGCCCTTTGTTAAGGTCAGTGTTCATGACCATGATAAAGACACTGGGCAAAAACAGCCTGCATGGACACGTGAGTTCCAAGACCAAAACCACTGCTGAACAAAACAAACATTAAGGCTCGTCTCAATTTTGCCAGAACACGTCTTGATGTCTACTCTGTGGTTGGACAAGAGAAAAGTTAAACTTTTTGGAAGGTTAACTCTCCCATTATATCTGGTGTAAAAGTAACGGCGCATTTCAGAAAAAGAACATCATACCAACGGTAAAATATGGTGTTGTTAGTGTGATGGTCTGGGGCTGTTTTGCTGCTCCAGGACCTGGAAGACTTGCTGTGATAAATGGAACAATGGAATCTTGTAGGAGAATGTCCAGCCGTCTGTTTGTGACCTCAAGCTGCAACCAACTTGGGTTCTGCAGCATGACAATGATCCAAGTAAACCTCTGACTGAAGAAAAACAAAATGCAGACTGGAGTGGCCTAGTCAAAGTCCTGATGTGAATCCTACTCGGATACTGTAGCAGTGAAAGCCTCCAATGTGGCTGAATTACAACAATTCTGCAAAGATGAGTGGGTCAAAATTCCGCCGCAGCACTGTAAGAGACTCAGTGCAAGTTATCAAAAACGCCCGATTGAAGTTGTTTGCCTGTAAGGGTGGCCCAGCAGTAATTGGGTTCAGGGGCAATCCTTTTTTTCACACCACTGTATGTAACGGAACACCTACAGTTTCTTCCACTCGTAGTTTGGTGGTCTACATTGCTGTACATTGAATGGTGGAATATTGACGCTTCTGTGTTACTATCCATCCATCCATCCATCCATTTTCTATGCCGCTTATCCTCATTAGGGTCACGGGGATGCTGGAGCCTATCCCAGCAGACTTTGGGCGAGAGGCGGGGTACACCCTGGACTGGTCGCCAGTCAATCGCAGGGCACATATAGACAAACAAACATTCACACTCACATTCATACCAATGGACAATTTAGAGTCACCAATTAACCTAACATGCATGTTTTTGGAATGTGGGAGGAAACCGGAGTACCCGGAGAAAACCCACGCACGCACGGGGAGAACATGCAAACTCCACACAGAGATGCCCAACGGAGATTTGAACCCAGGTCTTCCAGATCTCCTGACTGTGTGGCCAATGTGCTAACCACTCAGCCACCGTGCGGCCCCTTCTGTGTTACTATAGAATGAAAAAGTTAAACGGGAAGAAAAATGTAATAAAAGTGGAGTATCTACTATTCTAGACTATCTAGAATTGAGTGTATAAGATGTTTATCTTCTTGCCTTCACTCCCAAGATGCAAGCTGCCAAACTGCTCTGATGCCACCCCACCCACACAGCCCACACTGGAAGCTCAAGACTGACTGAGCTGAAGTCTACAATGAACTGAACTTGACCGCTTGGTGGGTATGTGACTTAAGGCACGCACAAATGGCGCATTCAAGGTATAATTATGTTCAATCTTTGTTGGGAAAAACTGCAAAGGAGAAAGGTTACATTACCATTTACCAGAAAAGCACTAGGAGAACACAAACCTCCACCAAGCGCCATAGTTTCCCCCATATTGTGATTCACTCCCAAATTACAATCCTACATTTTTTGTATCAGTCTTTGACATTTTGAAGAACTTGTTAGAAACTTGTCCTTTATTTTTAAGTGCACAAATGACAATGACTACTTGAAAAAATGTAATCAGTTCTTCCAAATCCCATTTCTGGCAAATCCTGAAAATGCCATCAAAATCCAGTCAGAACTTTACAAGATAAGATAAGACAAGACAAGATCAAATATGCCTTTTTTAGTCCCACAAGGGGAAATTCCAGGTTTACAGCAGCAAAAAGTATGAAAGTATGAAAGTACACAAGACCAGTGTAGGTGTAGAACAAGGTCATACTAATTATATACATAATTATATATATGTTATAGACAGTATTTACAGCTGTCTGCATGTTGAGCAAGCTACAGGTTTATTGCACAGTTATTGCACAGTTTATTGCATGGCTATTACGCGGCTATTGCTCAGTTATTGTATAGGATGAATCGCGGATACGATGTTGTCTTTATGTACTAATGATGCCAGTGTTTGGAGTTTCTATTAACCAATCACAAGAGTGCACAGTGTAGCGTGATAGACTCTGGTTTTGGGAAGTTGTTGGCACCCATCTGGATGGTTCTCCGGAGTCCACATTGGACATTGATTATACTGGTTCATCCCAGATGGTTGGATTCATGTCAATGTTTCTCCTTCATCTTTTGGGTGGGACTTCAGAGAGTGCACCTGGCTCTGCAGTCTCATGTGCATTAACTCAACATTTAGCTATGTAGCTTAAGAACCACTTCAGAGTAATTCAATGGATTTATCCAAAACGGTAAAAAGCACTGTTTCTTAGCGCCTCCCTGGCTCTATATTTTATGGTAAAAAATATACATTGCAGAATGAGACAGTGAATTTTCAGTTATTTCCTCAAACATTTGTAGGCTGCACATGGTTGTTCTTAGTGGACTAGGTCTTTCTTTGTGGACGCTGCTTTGGTTTCGACTCCTGATTACAGTCAGCTGTTGACATCACCTGTTTCAAATCACACCATTATTTCTGGATTTGATCAGGAGAAACGTTGAAAACAAGAGTTCTCCCAGTATGCAGGTTACGAGTGATTTGTTTTTTTTTCAAGGGGGGGACGAGGGAGGAAAGACCTGATCGGTGTATAAACAGGAAGGTCGACAGAGTTGGAAAATAGACACTCACGCAATGAATGTGTGACAGATTTGGTGTTTTCGAAAGTTGTGGTATTTAATCAAGGTAGCATCCATCCATCCATCTCTCCATTTTCTATGCCGCTTATCCTCATTAGGGTCACGGGTATGCTGGAGCCTATCCCAGCTGACTTTGGGTTGGAGGCAGGGTACACCCCGGACTAGTCGCCAGAGAACATGCAAACTCCACACAGAGATGCCCAACGGAGATTCGAACCCTGAACCTCCTGACTGTGAGGCCAACATGCTACCCACTCATCCACCGTGCGGCTACTTTTTTTTGTAGGAGAGATTTAACTCAAACAACTAAAGCAACAAACTCTAGATGGGAAGCCAAATGAAGAAAACTTTTTTCATGTTATTCCTCGGAGTCATACCTATTACTGATCTTTCCGTGGACAACAAAGGAGCTAGTGATACATGCCGGGGAGGCTTGAGGCATCGGGACGTCAGTGGAACCCCTGTGACTCCGCTGCATCCCCCCACATAGCGGGGAAAGCCCACTCATTCCGTGAACGCCATTTACATAAGTCAATGGAGAAAATGAGCCTATAGGTGTTTTGCATTTTCCGTGTGCGCCGCACAGTAGACAAGCTGTTACGATAATTGTCCTCTCGGCCGAGAGCAGGACGTATAGTACAGTATTTACAGTAAGAAAATAAAGACCGCGCACAGAGGGAGCAGACAGAGGGGGAATGTGAAGGAGAAAGAAAGGAAAATGTGCTGACCAAAAAAAAGTGAGTGGGGTTCCACAGATTTTCCCCTTACACAAACATATCCACTGTTGATTTTTGTCATTTTCTTGGCTCTGTCAAGTACAGTAGTTGGCAGACCAGTAAGCTCTCTGGTGGTTCATATGACTTGCTGTCATGGGCTTAAAGGTGGCTTCCCATTGCCTCAGTGTATGCGCCTCCTCTCCCTCCGTCATGACCCCGACACATCCCGTCTGCACGCTTTCATCCACCACGGCCAGGCGTCGGCTCTCTTTGTCCTCCGCTACCCTGTTGCGTTTGACGGCCAACACAGGAATGCATGTACGCTGTATTGTACATTTTTGGAGAGACTCCCGGATATTATATGATGAGAGGAAAATCAGTCAGCCTGGGAAAGCCGTAGTTGGACCCGGGCAGGTCCAATTAATACTAACAATTTATCAATATGCAGAGCGAGTCCCGGAGCAGGCTCAGCAGAAAAAAGGTGGGGGAAAAAACCAAAAGGGAACGAAAAAGAAAAATGCGGTTCGTTCGAGGAGGGAGAGAGAAATCTGTCTTTACAACCCCCCTGTTTCGGCTTGCCAACTTTCTGCTGGCTGTTGGTAGTGCGGAAATGAGAGCGTGCTAGATTCTCCCCTCCCGAGAATAACACAAACCCTTCAAAGCTCAAATCAAACACACAATCCACGTCACAGGAAACCATTTTGAAGCGTAAAACCTCCCAATGGGAGCTCCATTTGAATGCTGCGGGTATTCGCTGCCTTGCTCGCCCCCTGTGCCCCCCCCCCCCCCCCACCGCTCCCCCACCCACCACTGCCGCCGCGTCCCCCTCCACTCTTTCAAAGCTTTAACCACAACCTAACCCGAACCACACTACCTCTCAGACGACAAGACTCCCTTTCACTCCTGTCCGTTTCTCCGGCTTAACCCTCGCTGTTTGTTGTTGTCTTGAACTGGCACTCATCCGTAAACAAAACAACAGCCCTGCATTTTGAAACGCATGTTCTGATGACGAACGTGATGCTGTAAAAACTGCAGAACAAACAGTATATAATTCAGCAGCGATCTCGTCAAGTTTGACCTAAACATTAATCACATCAGGGTTTGGTTTTTTCTGCACAAATCGCAATGTTGTTTATATTATAAGCTATAAAGTGCATTCGTAGGTTACACTTCAAGGTCACCTACGGATGCCGAAAAACGCGAGTAACCCCTCGCACCCCCTCCTGCTAGCCCGACGTTCCCCTCTGATATTGAATCAACAAGGCAAAAATATATATTTAAAACATTTGATCAAAAATGTTGGCGTTTTTCTCCCGCCGTAACACTGCACTCTGCCGCTTGTCCTTTGTTGTCAAAGTAGTCTTTTTCCGTGCAGGTAGAAACTATGTAAACACCACACGGGAGCCGGGGTACACCCAGGACTGGTCGCCACTCAATCGCAGGGCAGACATAGAACCATTCACACTCACATTCATACTCTAATGGACAATTTAGAGTCGCCAATTAACCTAACTTGCATGTTTTTGGAATGTGGGAGGAAACCCGGAGTACCCGGAGAAAACCCACACACGCACGGGGAGAACATGCAAACTCCACACAGCGATGCCCAACGGACATTCGAACCCTTGACTGTGAGGCCAACATGCTAGCCAGCGCGAACCAATTAATTATGTTCAATATTTCAAGTGAATTAAGATAAAACAGGGTTATGGTTTTCAAGCGTGCAGGAGTAAGGGGTACATGTCAAATGTCTGAAGATAAAAAGTTTGGGAACCGCCAAAACAAAGAAACACTAAAGCAACAAAAAGACTTCTGCACCACACTGCATCATAAGGTCATGAGACGGAGTCTTCTGTGCTGACCTTGTTCATTCCCCTGATCTGAAACCCGAAGCACAAAAGTAGTCCTACTCTCATCCTCTCCCCACCCCTGCTTCTTATAAACCACCTTTCCCTCTGGCTTTACCCCTTTTCCTCCTCCTTGCCAGCCAATAGAAGTACAAAGGTCAGAAGGGCATATGGAAGGCAATCACAGAAGTTTGTTTTGGCGCTCTCCCCCCCTGACAGCCAAAGTCCTTGGCTGTGCAGGAGCAATGTCGCCACCTTGCCTGCTTGCTGGGAAACAAACACATCCTTAATCAACCAGAGGCCCTGCCTTCGCCAAGGCCACACTAGTTGAGTCCTCTTTTACAAACTGTGGCCAAAAAAGTCTTCTGGTACACTCGGGCCATACGAGTCAGGCTCTATCTACTGAAGACAGGCCACATCCATGGCAGCCAAACAGTCAAATGAAGGTCATGCTAGCTGACTAGGATTTGTTGAAACAGAACCAGCGAGGGCGCCAGGCGGCTCTAATCAAGCCCCGATGGCCAAAAGAAAGATGGAGAAGTTGAAACATGTCAGATAAATCCAGGTCACAAAAAGTCCAGTCATGCTTGTTGAAATTCAGCCAGAAAAAAAGACTGATCTATTTTTGGCTGAGTGAGGACTTCTGTCATTGGGTTGGCTAATTGTTGGATAACAGTGGGTTTCTCTGACGTAAGCGGAGGAGCTGAGGGCTGGTGGTGAAGTAAAACATAAGGCAGGGAACCAGAAGCCATTTCAACCACAGATTAGTTGGACCCGTTGTCTCACCTCATCCCCTGAGAAAAGTGTGACCTTCCAAATCTCTCCTTTACCAGTTCAGATTTGGAACTATTCCTATCACTCGTCACAGCCCGAGATGTTATATATTTTCATCATTTTCCATGGACGAATGCCACGCTTGTCCTCACTAGAGTCTCGGTTGTACGCTGGAGACTTTGGGTGGGATGCCGAGTATGCCCTGGACTGGTCGCCAGCCAATTGCTGGACACGATTTTATATACAAAAGTTTACCAGAGTTATTGGTCACCCCTGGCTTTGTTATTTTCAATTTCACAGCACAATTTTTTTTTTTTCCCATCCATCCATTTTGTCCTCACTAGGGTCGCACGGTATGCTGGAGCCTATCCCAGCTGATTTCAGGCAAGAGGTGGGATGCACCCTGGACTGGTCGCCAGCCCATCACAGGGCACATATACTGTAGACATACAACCATTCATACCTATGGACAATTTAGAGTCTCCATTTCATTCAAAATGCATGTCATGGCTACATAGTAAAACAGTTCATAGTAGGACAGATACGATACAAGAAAGGCAAAACCATGCAAAACTTTGAGGGGAAAACATACGTTCAGCCTTGGTTTAGGAATTGATAAGTAAACCATCAATGGTTGCACCACTCAACTCACTATGGCATCAATGGAACCATCCACCACCCCCAAATCTGCATGTCTGTTTTTTGTCATACCGGAACCAGGAAGTAGGCTAGCAAATGGGGCAAAAAACAAATACAACACAGCAACCACTAGATATATTTTTACATTACATGAACAAACAATTGCCCTGTAACAAGACAGAATCCACACTCAGTGCGTGTTAGTGATGGGAAACTCCATTCCCTTTATTGACTTCTTATGAGCCTCACTGCATCCGATGTTCGATTCACCGGAGTCACTCATCTCAAAGTGCATGCTCAGAAACCTGGGCATGCCCCACAATATGTTTGCCTCTCCAGTGAATCGGGTAATCGGTTTGCTTGAGTCACCAGTCACTGTTGCACCCGTGAGTCAGTAAGTCTGTGTAAGTCTGAGGCTCAGGCAGGAAGTAAAGGAGAGTTGGTTTGAGGCAAGAACATTTGGGAAGGATATTCATTTATTTATTACATATGTACTGTATAAAGATGGTTCTTCCATAGAGGATGTAAAGAGCTAAATGTTCTACCTCCTGTCCGGTTCTTCTGAGATTTGGGGGGTAACCAGCCAATAAGGACAGTTTGGCAATGACACTGACACACATTGGTCCTGGGATCTGAGGAAACCCCTGCACAAAACATACTGTTCGCATGTGGTATGTTAGCCCACACACACACATACACACACACACACACACACACACACACACACACAGAGAGAAACAGCATGCTCACTAGGGATGGGCACTTTTATACGTCTCAACCAGATTCTCTCCGTACTACTGAGCTCGACTCACGTGAACTCAAAAGGTACCATATTTCGGTACCAACACGACTGACCACAATGACCACAATCACTATCTTGTGTTTTTGAAAAAAATTGCACAAGAAACGAAGATACATGCTGCATTCAACAGCAGAAAGGTTGGCTTCACTTTCATTTGCAGTTTGTATTACTTCAATTTGTAAAACATTGCATCATTCATACAGTATTTGCTCAGTATGGACCACCAACACACACTTTTCAAGAGCTGGGTTTTCATTTGTGCATTCCTAAAAACATCACGGTTTTCCCGATGGATTTTGTGCAATAACTGTGATGTTACGATACAAAACCGTTGGATGTTGTTTTGATGTACGCATATATTTGGTGTAGATGTGGACATGATTTGTTATGTTCTGAAAGATAGACATGCTACATTGAATACAAATACATTTGATAAATACATTTCAAAAACACATGTATTGGGCCATGGTTCCAATGTGAAAGGTAGTCCACCCTTGAAGCTATGCCCCATCTCCAACTGGATGTTGAACAATTAACCCTGAGACTCCGCTCTGCGGGTGACATAAAGAGATTAGTGACCCACGTTTGATTGTGCGTGATGAAAAGTGACTTGTGTTAAAGTACACAAGAGTTCAACGCTCGAAGCAAACGAATTTCCCAATCTTTCAGGCCCGTTATTCTCATGTTTTAAGTTGGACTGACTTGCAGGCAGATACTGAGCAGTGATAGACACACTGATCCCCTTCCAGCCCACCATGCAACCAGGCGGTAGCTGGAGAACTAAACAGGTACATGAAGTGCTGAGACCAGACAGCACTTCCAGGAAGTTCAACATCGGGGATAATTCTGCGTTATTGACTTGGCAACGTCTCCAGTCAGTATAATTCCACCAGTGAGGGCTTCACTGGCTTCAAAAGTGAGCATATATCGTGTGTGTGTGTGTGTGTGTGTGCTCGCTTGAGCCTCTTCATACTGCAGACCAGGCTCTGTCTTCTGCAGCCCAGATGGGTGGTCAGGCCCCAGTTTATTTCTGTTATTCTGTTATGATAATTGAACCCATTTGTACCATTTACTCAATCTTTTTGTATGTGAACGCACGCACACTGTATATCAATCCAGCACCGCCCTTATCCTTTGCTCTTCTCACACTATGTACTGCAAATGTTAGGCAACTGGCGGTTACATACAACAGCAGAGGAGCATTGCAGCGATAAAGATACTGTACAACTAAATAAACGCGGACATGTGGCTGTTGTTTCAACCAGCTGCCTGTGTGTTCATTTCAAAGTTGAAGCTGTAGTAGTTCTACATTTGTCTGCACCCTTAATCACCAAGCGGTTCTATCTATGCTCGTTACATTGGGGCCAGTGGTTCTCGGTTATTTTCTGTCATGCCCACCCAGGGGACAAAAATGTGTTTACACCTCTCCTGATTTGAAATGGCTCCGCACCATTGCGCAGAAGTACTGCCGTACAATGCAGGGCTGAAACCTGCATAAACACCTCCACAATGCAAACCAACTCCTGAGCAGCGACAGTGCCAAAAAGGCAGAATTGGACATACTTCTTCGGTGCCTGGCAATACTTCGCCTTCCTGGCAGAACACACGAGTGTACAAAATATGCCATCTCTCGGGAAAAAACGAAAACCCAACAAAATTAGAAAATTACATCAAAAAGGCATAATGTAATTACAAAAAAGTTAAATTTGATACAAATAACTAATTAAACACAATTATGTCTCTAAATATATGTATGACATTTAAAGGTATAATGTCAAGTATCTCAGGGTCTTGTTCATGAGTGAGGTGGCGGTTGCTGTATCGGACCCTCGCGGTGACGAGAGAGCTGAGCGGAAGGCAAAGTTCTCTATTTACAGATCGATCTATGTTCCTACCCTCACTTTTGGTCATGAGCTATAGGTCATGACTGAAAGAACAAGATCGCGGATACAAGCGGCGGAAGTGAGTTTCCTCCATAGGGTGGCTGGACTCGCCCTAAGAGAGGAGCTCGGCCATCCGGGAGGAGCTCAGAGTAGAGGCGCTGCTTCTTCACAACGAGAGGAGCCAGTTGAGGTGGCTCAGGCATCCAGTCCAGATGCCTCCCGGGCGCTTCCCCGGTGAGGTGTTCCGGGCATGCCCAGGCGGGAGAAGACCTAGCTCACACTTGAAGATTATGTCTCACAGCTGCTCTGGGAACGCCTTGGTGTCCTCCCAATGGAACTGGAAGAGGTGGCTGGAGATTGGAAAGTTTGGACTTCCCTACTCGAGACTGCTGCCCCCGCGACCCGGATAAGCGGAAGAAAATGGAATGGAACTGCACCATATGGTTATACAAATAAACATTCACGCACAATACACATGCCAAAAAAACACCCATATCTTACTACCGCAAGGCATGCTGGGTAGCTTGTGATGCTCTTTCTCCCAACATGTTTCCGTGTTTTTTGCATTTTTGCTCGACTGCAAAATTATTGAGGAGATAGCGAGAGAAGTAGGAGTTAACATCTCCCGATACCTAATGTTTTATTATTTGTAGCCCATCTTGTTGTTGCAGCTGGACCATCCGGCTTGACTTGTGCGCATTTGGAAATAGCGATTTTAAGTCACAAGTTATGTTTAGTGCTAAGTTGTTGTTTATCATCCATGTAGTAGTATTAGTAGTGGTAGTCGTTGATTTACGTGATGTGTTGTGCTTTTGTTTTGTTGCTCCATGAGCAAGTATGTCCTTCTGCTTGACGACCACCTCTATGTAGACGGCCCCTCCGCAAAATGTTTTAACTCCATGTGGCCCAGGAGTCAAAAAGTTTGCCCACCCCTGGATTAGTTCCTGTTTCATTAACACTACCTGGCTTTTTTTTTTTTTTGCCGTTGTTTGCACTAAACAAAAGAACAAACTAAATGGTCAATAAGAGTTGTGTTTGCTCGCTGAGTTGAATTTCTAGAAAACTGTACCCCCCGAACGTGTCAGCACAGACTTGCATGTTACACCCGCAACCCCGATGAAGAGTTATAAATGGATTAAGACTATGCGGCAGCGTAATCAAGGATTAAAGGGTCAGAGTCTCCAGAAACACCACAAAAACTTGTGATATATAAAGAGAATCAATAAGAAAAAAATATACAAATGTAGTCATATTCTTTTTTCACTTTGTTGTTGCTTTTTTTTTCTCATAGCATTTACTGGATGGCTCAAACTGGCGACAAAAAGCAAAAGCAAAAGAAGGACCCGCCCACAGCTATACAGGAAAATCAACTACATGGAAAAACAAAGTCAATACAAAAAAGCAGTGGCAAGATGGAAAAATATATAACAATGTTGGTGCATTTATTTTTCATTATTGATTCTCTTTATATTTCCACATGTATTTCCTTTAATTTTGGCACTCCTGTGATTCCATACTCGACAGCACTGGTAGTACAGAAGAAACAAGAATGACGCATTTGTGAATAAAGTGAATCATTTGAGAAGTCAAAGGATGTTTCATGTAAAACAGAACACCAACAATGGCAGTCAAGTAAAATCAAATATTTTAAAAGCACAATGAAACGCAGAATTTCTTAATTTTACAGCTCGTTGCGATGGAACAATTGCCATTCCATAGCTGACACCCTTCCATTCATCCATTTTCTATGCCGCTTATCCTCATTAGGGTTGCGGGTATGCTGGAGCCTATCCCAGCTGACTTTGGGCGGGAGGCGGGGCACACCCTGGACTGGTACGTAAAATTAAAATGTAAACAACAGATGTGCGCCTTACAACTGAAAAGATCTGAATTGTTTTTCATGGTGCAAGGCACCGCTTCTTTGTGCTCCGAGTAACAATAAATAACCGGGCCACATGGATTCTACGGCGTCCTCCCTCAGAGGAGCTGCTGGCTGTCAGTCAACAAGTGTACAGATGTGAGTACAGTCAGACTGTATATATACTCTATGTATACCGTGGGGCCTCATCAGGGTACATTTTATCAGAAAATGATTCGCACACACACACTTTTGGGGTGACAGAGTGCACTGGCTGTGCTCAGATGAACCAATGGCAACCTGGGAAGGAGGAATGTGTATGGCGCTAGTCCAAGAGAGGCCTTCAGAATCCTCAGCAGGCTATCCTGGTTGTCTTAGTGAGCGCAAGTATGAGTGTGTGGGAGTATGCTTCTGCACAAGATGATGGCTGGGGCTGTTATTGTGTAACGATGTGTAATTTTATTTTTATTTTTTCAGAAAGTTGGAGATGAATTGTCAAAGTTTTTGAGCAACAACCGTCTGTCTTTGCTGGTGGACATACATTACAGTGTACTGTATATACAGTAAAGCTCTCACACTCAGGCTTGCAAAACCTCCAGTAGCCTATGAACACCGTTACAGACCCATGCTCAATGTATACTGACCACCTGCAACATTATGACTACCTGCACAATCACAATATCCTGGACAAGATCTGTGTCAAAAGTGTACTTGGATCAATATTGAGTCACTTCTTTTTACATTTGTGTGACAATTACAGATGAGCTGCATTTATGAATCACCTTCAGCATTCTTTCATTTTCCAATACATACTGTATCCTATTCACGGTCTCAGGTGAGGTGGGGCCTCTGTCTGACTTTGGGCAAGAAGCGGGGTACACACTCACATTTACACCTTGGGACTCTAAATTCATTACTGTTGAGTCTCCAGTTAACATACTGTCACATGCGTGTCCTGCACAGTGAGAGGAAACAGGAGTACCTAGAGCAGTGGTGTCCAAACTGCAGCCCTGTAAGCCATTTTTTACTGGACTACATACATCTGTTGGTAGCTAAATAAATAAACTGCTCAAAAAAACAGGGGAACAATTTGAAAACACATCAGATCTAAACAGAGGGGAAAATGACCTTAAATACCTTTCCTGATAATAAGTAGGTGATTTCACATAATTTGATAGAAATGAAATTGATCATCCTATAGAGGGGGGGAAACCAAAGACACCCCAAAAATGAAAAAATGATGCAGCAGACTGGTCCATTTTGCCAAAATGTCATTGTAGCAACTCAAAATGATTCTCAGTAGTTTGTGTGGCCCCCACGTGCTTGTACGCATGCCTGACTGTCACGCTCTGGTCTCTGCCTGCTCGCGTGTGTTTGTTTTTTCTTCTCTCTACAGGAGTCCTGCTGCCCACTGGAGGCGGGGCAACGGAGCACACCTGAGAGGGGAGGAGTTAGAGGGTACTGGTAGCTGGCAGCTGGAAGACGCTGGTCGTTGAACTTGCAAGCTCCGAACGCCGACAGCAGTTTTTCCCTTGCTACTTCCTCGGCTCATTTTTGTGTATGACTGTGGTGCTTTGCTTTTCTGTTAGTTTTTTCGCACCACCACCTTCTGTTCATTGACGTCAGGCGCAAATAAACACTTGTTTCCGCATCTGGGGTCTAGTCCAACGGGTCTTGCCAACCCGTAACAGAACGACCAGCCAGAAAGAATGGACCCCGCGGAGACCGACTCTTTCAAGCGGACGCTCCGGAACCTTGAGCAGCGCATTGGCCAACAGGAGGAGCAGTTTAGCACGCTGGGCACGTGCATAACAGGCCTGGCGGAGCGTCAGGACACCAGGTTGAAGACCGTGGAGGACCAGCTGAACTCCCTCCTAGCTGCCCTACAACTCCAGGCGGCTTCGACGCCCCTTCCCGCCGCGGAGGCAACCGTGGCACCCCAAGACAGGTCTACGCACCAAGAGGCCAGTGCACCCACCTTGTGTCCACAGCTCTCCAGGCCCAAACACTTCTCCGGCGACACGGGAGACGTGCGCGCATTCCTCACCCAGTGTGAGTTGCATTTTGAGCTGCAATCCGCGGTGTTTTGCTCTGAGCGCTCCCGGGTGGCTTTTGTTACCTCCCACCTTTCTGGCCGCGCGCCGACATGGGCTACCGCTGAATGGAAGCGTCAGTCGGCTATCTGGTCGTCGTATGCTGCTTTTTCAAGGTCCATGGAGCAGGTATTCCAAAAGGTACCTCCGGGTCGCGAAGCGTCCCGCGCTTTATTCCAGCGGCGCCAGAGGCGCCGGAGCGTGTCAGACTATGCCATCGAGTTCCGGTCGCTCGCGGCACGGAGCGATTGGAATCCATCCGTGCTCCTGGATACATTCTATTCAGGCTTATCGGACACCATCAAGGACCGGATGATTCCCCTGGACACCCCGGATCTCCTCGACGACCTCATTGCTCTCGCTATCCGGATCGATCAGCGCCTCGCCGCCAGAGAGGAGGACAGGAGCCTGCGCCGGCCGCATAGCTCGGCCGCCAGCGCATGGCAGCAGTATGACGACCCGAACGCAAATGTGCCCCTCCGGCATCCACCCGCCCTGGGGGGGGGGCTCCCCGCTCCGACGCTGGACGAGCCTATGCTACTGGGGGGAGGGGTTGTCTTCCTCCGGCCGAAAGACGTAGACGCCGCCAGCTTCTCCTGTGTCTCTACTGGGGTCAGGGGGGCCACGTCGTCGGGAACTGCCCGGTCCGGCCAGACCGCCTCCGCACTCGGTCAGTCGGTTCCACGCGTCCGACGTCTCCACGGGAGGGGTCTACACCGGTCCAGCGTACTGGCATGTACGCTGTCCTGGTCCAACAAGGACATAGACATAGTAGCGTTTGTTGACTCGGGGGCGGACGACTGTTTCATTGATGAGACTTTTGTGGAGCGTTTTGCTATTCCAGTAAGGTGTCTACCTACCTCCAGAGTCGTACGTTCCCTCGACGGTCGCCGTCTCGCTGACGTCACCCTTCAAACGGATTTTCTGTCGCTCCGCTTACCCGGAAATCATCATGAATCCACAAGATTCTTTATTATTCCGTCTCGCGCTGCACCCGTTGTTTTAGGTCTCACCTGGTTGCTCAAACATAACCCTCACATAGATTGGGCTAAATCCACCATTGTTAGCTGGAGTGTTTTCTGCCACACTAATTGTCTCAAATCAGCGTGCCCGCACTCCGGCCCTATTTGTCTTGCCACCCCCGAAGTTATTGATCTGTCCTCGGTTCCGCCCGTCTATCATGACCTGCGGGAGGTTTTCAGTAAAGACCGTGCCCACTCCCCCCGCACCGCCCCTACGATTGCGCCATTAATCTCCGCCCGGGTGCTACTCTCCCGGCGTCGCGTCTGTATAAGATCTCCCGGCCCGGGAGGGCGGCGCTCGAGGACTACATTTCGTTGTCGCTAGCGTCCGGTCTCATCCGCCCCTCCTCTTCACCGTTGGCGGCGGGTTTCTTTTTCGTTGAGAAGAAGGACAAGTCTCTCCGTCCTTGCATAGATTTCCGTGCCCTCAATGAAATAACCATTAAGAATAAATATCCTCTGCCTTTGTTGGACTCCGCTTTCTGTGCGCTCCACGACGCCAAGGTTTTTACTAAATTAGACCTCCGTACCGCGTATCATCTGGTCCGGTCCGGGTGGGGGATGAGTGGAAAACGGCTTTTAACACACCTCTCGGACATTTTGAATATCTGGTGATGCCGTTTGGACTGACCAATGCTCCGGCGGTTTTTCAAACTTTTATTAGTGATGTCCTTCGTGACGTGCTGGGGCGTTTTGTGTTTGTTTACCTCGACGACATTCTCATTTTCTCGCCCACGGTGGAAGAGCATGTTCAGCACGTCAGGCTGGTCCTCCAACGGCTCAGGGAGAATCGTTTATTTGTTAAGGCGGAGAAATGCGATTTTCACGCGTCCTCCACTTCCTTCCTGGGGTTTGTTGTGGAGGAGGGACGGCTACGAGCCGACCCGGCCAAGCTACGGGCCGTGGTCGAGTGTCCTCCTCCTACATCGAGGCATCTCCAGAGATTCCTGGGCTTTGCCAATTTTTACCGGCGGTTTATTCGGAACTTTATTTGGGTGGCAGCGCCTCTTACGAGGCTTACCTCTACTAAAGTTCCGTTTGCCTGGACCTCAGATGCCGATAATGCGCTTGTGAGACTCAAGTCGTTGTTTACCTCCGCTCCAGTGCTTGTCCACCCTAACCCCTCTGTTCAATTTGTTGTCGAGGTGGATGCTTCTGACTCCGGCGTGGGGGCGGTCCTCTCCCAGCGTCCGTCCGGCAACCAGAGGCTGCACCCCTGTGCCTTCTTCTCCCGCCGCCTGACTCCTGCAGAGCGGAATTACGACGTTGGCAACAGGGACCTATTGGCCGTCGTACTGGCACTGAAGGAACGGAGGCACTGGCTGGAGGACTCGGAACTTCCGTTTGTCGTCCTGGCGGATCACAAGAACTTGACCTATCTCCGCTCGCCTCAGAGGCTGAACCACCGGCAGGCACGGTGGGCACTGTTTTTGGCCCGGTTCGACTTTACCATTACCTTCTGCCCCGGCTCCAAGAACGGAAAGCCCGATGCTCTCTCCAGGGTGTTCTCGTCGCCGTTGAAAGAGCGCCATCCTGAGACGATCATCCCCGGGTCACAAGTGGTCGGGGCGGTGCAGTGGGAGATAGAGAAGTGAGTGGCGGATGCGCTAAAGAACGTTGCTCCACCCGAGGCCTGTCCTGGGGGCCGCTTGTTTGTTGTGCCTATGCTCCGCTGCGACGTGCTCTGTTGGGTGCACAGTTCCAAGGTTCTCCCGGGGGTAGATGGTCTCCCGGACCATCTACCCCCTTTCTCAACGGTTCTGAAGGCCCTCACTGCAGGTGGACGTCAGACAGTTCGTGGCAGCCTGTTCGGTCTGTGCGCGGAAGAAGTCGTCCCACAAGGCACCGGCGGGTCTCCTTCGTCCACTCCTCGTCCCCTCTCGCCCTTGGTCTCATGTGGCTATGGACTTTGTCACGGGGCTTCCCCCCTCCAACGGGTGAACAGTCATTCTCACGCTGGTGGACAGCTTCTCCAAAATGGCTCATTTTGTCGTGCTCCCCAAATTGCCGTCTGCCTTGGAGACAGCTGACCTGCTGGCTCATCACATGGTCCGGTTGCATGGTATTCCGTTGGACCGTAAGAAATAACCGCAAACACCAACGAGGAAGAAGACAGAGAGCATTAACAAAGAGGTAGCGGCTACAATGTTTGGTTTAACTTCCATTCATCCATTTTCTTCTGCTTATCTGAGGTTGGGTTGCGGGGGCGGTAGCCTAAGCAGGGAAGCCCAGACTTCCCTCTCCCCGGCCACTTTGTCCAGCTCCTCCCGGTGGATCCCAAGGCGTTCCCAGGCCAACGTGTCCTGGGTATTCCCCGAGGCCTCCTTTTTTTTGTCTGTGTCTTGTACAGCATCATAATAGCTGAATGGGAGTCAAGCTGCCTTTAAGTGCTGAGAAAAATTGTTTTGCCAAGGGAGACTTCATAATCCAAATAAGTCTCCCTTGACATTTGACTGCATTTATTATGAATTTTGTTTAACCACATTTCGATGCCGGACCTGACCTGAAAACGAATGGGTGGGGGGATATAAGAAAGGGTGCAGAAGAACCTCACAGACATATTTCAACAATATTGTAAACAACCATGATAATCACAATTTCAGCAACAACCACAACAGTCACAGAGCAAAGTGAGCAAAAATACAGGAAAAGAAAAAAAAAAACCAACATAAAATAAATAATAATAATAATAAATATATATATACACATACACATATATATATATATATATATATATATACATATATGTACATACATACTGTACATACACATACTGTGCACATACACATATCCATGCAGTACATACACACATACAGTGTGCCTATATATGTATACACACACGTACATACATGCATACATATGTACTAATAATAATTTAAAAAATACAAGAAAAACAACGAGAAAAAAAGAGCCTCTAGAACAATGACCATCCAGATGACACGTGCAACAAATCTACATTAAATCTACATTACTCTGCAGTGACAAGATAACTGCATCAAAGTGAAGCAGAGAATGAGGCGGTGGTGAACACAGCCATGCATCCCAACCCACACTCCCTCCAAAAGTGAGGGTCCGACTAGGAAGACGCCGGAGCCCGGCCCCCCAGCAGGCTCCCCACAGAGGGGACGGCCCGACCCCGCCCCCACAGAGGCAACCGCGAGTCCACTCCACAGAAGTGCAAGGGAGACCCGGCCGGACGCCACTCGGCAGCCGAGCAAGGGCCGCAGGGGGGCACGGACGCCAGCCGCCGGAACACTTGCCGGGGGCCAGCTGGCTACGGGCAAGCAGGGCATCCGCCCCCAAGCCCCCGGGCCCAGAAGCCATCCACCTCCCAAAGCAGGGGCCACATTCAGGCCGCCCCATACACAGCTGCTGGGGGCCATCGCCTACCCCAATGACAGAGGCAGGGGCCCATGGGTTTGCCCCCCCCCCCCCCCC
>QODF01000034.1:1428664-1510222 GCA_024372805.1 Oostethus manadensis | reverse complement strand
CCCCCGGTGCTCACACCCCCCCGCCCCAGTACCCACACCAAACCTGTTCCCCCACTCACACATGCCAACACGCATACACCAACACACCTACAATTTCACATATGCATCTGGATGTGCCACCCCCGCAATGCAGCGAGCAGCACCACCGCAAGCTCCCTCGAGACACAGGGCCATGCCCGGCTGCCGGGAATCCCACAGCCACAGTCCTATGCACACACACACACGCACACACGACGGCACTCCTTCCAGCATTGCAGCCGACTGAGGTCCGGAGCCAAACCGACCCCCCCCTGCCCCACGCCCCAGGGAGCGTCCAAGAAAACAGTCTAATCCTTGCGCTCCCACCCAACTAAGAGTGTTATGAGGTATGAGATGTGTGTGTGTGGGCAGGTAAAATTGAGCCGAAACTGCGTGACACCATAGGTAGAACCACATCGCCGACTAAGCACGACTGAGTAGTTCTGCCCACCAGGTGACACGAGTCCCGCCACCCAAAACATGAATGTGAGGTGTTTGTGAGTCTATGTATAGTGAGTAAGTGTAATTAAAACTGGGGAGTTTGCGGCCCCCAGGGCACCACAGAAGGAGATCATGTTTGTGACGCCCCCCTGCCACACCCTCATTGAGCACGCGCACTCCCCAAGGTCCTATGTGCTTGTTTGCAGGGAGTGGGGGGGCGGCGAAGGGGCCGAGGGATATTAGGACTGGGAGGAAAAAAAAAAAATTTTTCCCTCCCAGAGAACGAGGCAATAGGCAGTAGGCACCCCTGTTCCCCAGGACTCACCGCGG
This sequence comes from Oostethus manadensis, assembly GCA_024372805.1. Taxonomy (NCBI): domain Eukaryota; kingdom Metazoa; phylum Chordata; class Actinopteri; order Syngnathiformes; family Syngnathidae; genus Oostethus; species Oostethus manadensis. Next base: position 1,509,433 of record QODF01000034.1, on the reverse strand, counting down.
GGCAGGGGCCGGCACGGGGCAAGGTTATTCATAGGTCCCGGACGCCAAGGGCAGTCTGGGAGCACCCTCTCCCAGTTGTCACACTCAAAACATGCACGCCACTATAGGAAATCCCGGCGACCCGCACGCCCGAACACCACCACAGCCATCCCCTCCCCGTATCCTAGAGGAACCCGGGCAACACAACCCACCACTCGGAGAGGCAGCAGCCCTCCAGGCACAGTCACACACCTCACCCCCACCACTGCCCCCAGTGCTCACACCACTGTTAAATCCCCTGCACCCAACGTACACAGAAACACACACTGACACACACCAGCACTCGCGCACACAAACCCACACCCACCTACCCCCATGCACACTCCCCCAACCCAAGTCCTCCCAAGCACCAATCCGGCACCGGGACGTGCACCCATCCATCCCCGCAGCAGCGAGTCCAGTCCAAACAAGATTCCCCAGAGGGTCAGATACGCCCCCACTCCCACACCCGGGTAGAGGCAGCTAAACATCGGTCCCCCGCAGAGCAGCGCAGCCCAGCCCCCCTACCCAAGGCATCACCAGTGGCCTGTATGCCCCTGGCACCTCAGCCAGCTGCCAAACTCTCAGAGTGAAGTGAAAGAGCTGATCACCAGGGACCAGAGTGAATGAGATTGGTCCAATTGATCGTTTAAAGAGCTAGACATTGTCCCAAGGCCTCCTAACGGTCAGACGTGCCCTCAACACCTCCCCAGGGAGGCGTCCGGGAGGCATCCTAACCAGATGCCCGAGTCTCTCCTGGATGACAGTGCTTCTCATCCTATCTCTAAGGGAGAGTCCAGCCACCCAGCAAAGAAAACTCATTTTGGACGCTTGAACCCCCAATCTTTTTTTTCCGGGCACTACCCAAAGCTCGTGACCACAGGTGAGGGTAGGAACATATCGAGCGGTAAATTGAGAGCTTTTCCTTTTCTCAGCTCCCTCTTCACCACAACGGAACGACGTCCTCTGCATTGCTGCAGAAGCCGCGCCAATTTGTCCCTCCATCTCGCGTTCCATTCTTCCCTCACTCGTGAACAAGGTCGGCCCAGATCAACATTTTTAATATCATGACATCATGCAAAGGAGGTTGCATGAGCAACATAAACATTATTTCATTGTGCCCCCGTCTTTGACACGCTGCATCAACCTTCCTCTACCTAAATAGCCGGGTAAGTCAAACAATAAATGACGTCCAGCACATTCCAATACTGAATGATGCCCGCTGATGTTGTGGAAGTTTGGTGGTAATAAAGGATGTGAGCCATGAATGCAGGATGCAAGATTATTTATGTACATGTATGTCTGCATGTCTCTTTTAGCAGATGTCAAGAGACCTAGTGCTAACACGGTTGTTTAAAGGCAAACCTTTTACGATATTCTGCATCCAGGGGAGAATGTACTCCCCTGAAAACAGATCTGTAAAAAATACACAGCAAAGTTGACAAAGTCATAGCATTAAAAAATTCATGGGGCAGTTCAGACATTTCGACCAAAAAGAGCTCACTTTAGCGCCCTCATTTAGAACATGCACATTTGCATGACCCAGCCTCTTAAAAGCACTGGAATGGTTCAAATTCAAATGATGCCTAACCCTACTCGTCCCCAGGTTAGCTGGGATAGGCTCCAACTTACCCGTGACCTTAATGTGGACAAGTGGAATAGAAAATGGATAGATGGATATTCAACATCAGTTACCCGCTGTATCCAGTTATACCTAAAATATGCCATGCGTGTTTTGGAAGTGGACTGCAGTAGAGGAAACAGGGTCATATGTGCACTTGGACTAATGCACAACTGAACAAGGGAAAGAAGAAGAGAGACAAGTGGTGGGCAAAAGCAGAAGAGTGCAGGAGCTGTTTAAAATATTCAACCTCCCTTCCATTAACTAACCATGTAGGGATGGGAACACGACCTGCACTGTACATCTCATGAGATAGAAAGAGATCGAGTTAGAGCGGGATGGTGCTTAGTGGGAGTGGACCTCTTTCATTGCCCTTAAATCCAGCTCAGCATTTTCCCAGTGATGTCATCTCCTTTGCACTTGCACTTCCTTGCTTCTTCCCTTTCCTCATCACCTCCAGGTGCCTCCTTTCCATCCTTTTTACAACTCATCTGTTTTACAACATAGCAATAAGCAAGACAGAGTGACTGCATACTAATGTAAATGACCTTTAAGACTCACACCCCCACCCCTTTCCTCTACACGCATGACGCAACACAGGTACTTTTGGGTTGGCTTTATTTACAAAATACACACAGAAATTCCACGGAGGAAACAAAACACAACTGCTTGGGTGTTTTTTGTGAGATAAGGTTTTTTTGGACTTTTTTCCCCGTGGGGTCGCAGCCAGAAAAATGTAACGATCACTTTGATATTCTTCACATATTTTAATTGAACGCAATAAAACCTGCTTAAAAAGATTCATTACGCCACATGTCATAAAAACAAGAAAACTACAGTAAGAAAACGTCACATTTTATAAACATTTTAAGAATTAAAAAATTTTACAGACCTGTAGACATAAATTTATGAAGCCAAAACCAACCACTTCCACACAGAATGGGAGGACAGCTTCTTTTCACTCTATCATGTCGGACATGCTATGGCTGACTTCATGCAGTATTTAGGTCATGTAATGTATTAATATTTTGTGTCATTGCTGCCACCCGGTGACCAGAATACCACATATCCCATGCATTACAATACATTTTGACTAACAATCATTTCTGCAAAAACACGACACGCGAGTGACTGATAATATGCTTCTGTTTGTATTTGTATGCTGGGTGTTTTAAATCAGGCATTCTTTGTTACATACCATCTGTTGCAGGAATTCCTGTACAAACCATTTCTTTGCAGGCCTTTCCAATTCTGGCATTTCTTAGCTTCTGAATGTACTGTTGAGGTGAAGCCAGATTGATGTGCCTTTTGTCTGCTTTACTGTCACTTTTTCCACTGTGTTGACACTCCTTCGGTGGCCCCTTTCAGTACAGAACCATAAGAGGCGGGATCACTGCTATATTCTTTTGCTGATGCTTGACATTCTATGCATTATTTATCGACGTACGTACTGCGCATAAAATATATAGCAGATATATAACCTCAACGTCACATTTGTCTTAGTTAGCAGCCGTGCAAACACACCACCGCCTCCACAATGACCTTTCTCTAGAAAAATAGAAACTGCAGTTCCTTCAGAAAAAAGTAAAACTGTGCACTTTGGTGCCGGTCAATACATCACAGCATACCCTAACAATCTCTGCATACTGTGCAAATGTGCCCTCTAAGGGCTGGGGAAAGTTCAGTACTGCTGTCTATTGTTTATCGCAGTTCATTGGTTCAAGACCTGACCACAATAATTGAATTTCTTATTTAATTTGTCATTAGCTCCTCAGTAACGACTGTATTTTTGTTTATCTTAAAGTAAAGTGAGACCAAAAGGCTTTCAAACAAAGTACAAAAAAACTACAATGTAAGAAGCCAGAAACGTACCCCTTCCACGCAATACGGGTGGAGACTTGCTGACTACATGCCCCGTTAAGGTAATGTAATTTAAGGTAATGCCCCACCAATGTAATATTGCTGACCCCTAGTGACCAGAATACTACATAATTATAAATTGACTTTCAATATTTTTTTACTGTTAATATGTCAGTCAACCACAAAACAGGGATCATAATTCATTACTTAAAAAAAAAAACACACAAAAAGGCCAAGTCCCAACTGCGATGGAGCAAGTATTTTGTTGAGCAAGTTCACCCTGCTTCCTTACCGTCCCAGTGAAAACAGGACTGTCGACAGCCTAGTTATTGCAAAAGGTTTAAAAACATCTCATCATGTAATTTCTTATGACACAGTCCAAAAAACTACACTTTGCCCGTCTGCATAGTTTCTGAAAATCACCACTCTGGACAAAGTTTTCCAGAAGCTCGGTTTTTAAAAAGACGAAACGTACGTTTGCGAGAGGCCGTAGAAAAATATGTGTCTTAAAAATATCCACGCACGTTCGTGTGGACATACTTTTTTTTGATTGAGTTCAAATCAGTGGAGCAATAGAGCTGGTATTAACCGGTATGGTATAAAAAGGTGCACAAAATTCCGAGAAGTGACAAGATTTGGATATAGCATGTACATATGTTGTCATGTAGCACATACAGCATTAACATTGCAATTCCAAGAAAAAATGACAATGTGCTCCCCGGGGCTGCCAGCAGTATAGGGATGACATCATTGCATCACTGACATCACTGCTTTTCCTGGCTTTAATATTAAAATAAGGCAGAAGAAAGTAGACCAAAAATAACAGCATACTCAACAGAAGTGTTTAACCTTTCATTGGGTTTAATGGGGATTGATTTTGGACATAAAATAGCCCAAATGTCAACACTTGTTTGTCAGCGTTCGCACAGGTGCTGCTGGTCTGGTGTCCACTCTACAAATGTTTGATGACTCAGTCCTACGAGGAACTGCTCATGCTCCTACAGTCATCCCATGGAGACTTTGGGGGATTCAGAAAAACTGAATCCCGCGAACAAAGCTTACTTTTGCCATTTCATACTGTCTCCAAAAAACATTTCAGATATGGTAAATGTTGCGCTTTGTGGTCAACCCCCCACGTTCTTTTCTTCCAAAATTGTCTCATCTGGTTTATTCACAACCAAACTATGCTACGTTGGCTGAATTTCCACATTGTATTGTTTGTAAAGGAATAATATACTCATGAAAAACATATTTCAAACTCTCAAATTCCAAGTAAATCCCTATTAATATCATCAGTAAAACATTTGATCAAAGTATTAATATATTTCCAAAAATCCATCCATTCATTTTCTTTGCCACTTATCCTCATTATGGTGACCGAGGTATGCTGGAGCCTATCCCAGCTGATTTTGGGCGATAGGCGGGCATTGTGGGAGGAAAGCTCAGTACCTGGAAGAAACCCACAGAACATAAACTCCACGCAGAGATGACAAGGGAAGATTCAAACCAGGTCTTCCAGATCTCCTGACTGTGAGGCCAACATGCTAATCACTCAACCAAACACTTCCAAAAATGAAAAACAGAAATCTCCTAAGACTGTGATTCCAACTGCCACCGTGTAATGACCTGTTGTCCCTGAACACACCTTGCGTGCGTGCCATTTGCTTTCTACGTCACCAGTAGGTGCGTGGAATTTACTGGGCAAATTGACCAAAGCTTGTGCAGGAGGGTGAAGGACACCAGGTGTGAACTTAACATGCTTTTATCGCCTTTATATCTGCTGGGGAAGAGTGGGCTATAGGGAGACGTCTCACCGCTGCAGGCCACCTTGTGTTGCATGGGGAATTCCGGCCATAATGACGACTCGCTGATAGTTTCCTGTCCAATTTGATCAATGTCAAATCTACTGACCAAGCCAGAGGGGTGGTCTAGAGGGAAGAAATGAATCCCCTGTTATTAAACCCGCAGTGTTTAATCAGAAACAAGCACTTTATCTGAGGAGGTGAGTTAGAGAAACTGGACTAGTTTGATTTCCTCAGCTACACCATGTACCATGCTGAACAGTATTATTGTTAATATTTGTTCAGACAAAATAGACCACTATTATGCTAATAATATAATAAAGAAATGTTTCCTTTAATATGCCATCTGTCCCTCTGTAAAGGTGCACAGTTGGCATTTTCTCATAGGGAGTTTGTGCAGTCTGTAAAAGCTGGTTTTTCATAAGGGTGTCAGCATCAATAGTTCCGCTCACTGTTTTTGTCTTACCAACTTGTCTTCATTTGTTAAGTCAGAGCTTTCCATCTGTCTTTTGGTATTTGTAATTAAAAAGACAATTTATCAGTAAAAGCACAAGACAAATGCTAGTGTTTTTACGTTATTAGTATCATCTTTTTGCTTTCTTTTTACTGTAGTCTCTTATTCCTGCAAAGAGCAATGTTCCACAGATGGCCCCTGAACCACCCTTTGGATACCAATGCCTGTTTTTTCGCCAGCAAAATGTCGGCTGCCGGATGTGGAAATTCCAATTCTGCCTCACGCACTGCCACTCCACATTAATCTATTATCATTCATAGTAGGAACGATTGGGTTCTGGCTGCCCAGTTCTCACAAAATAGCCTTTCTCCTCACCAGATCTTGTCAACCTCCTAGGTTTTAGTTGAAGAAATCCTCTAATTTGGGTCGCCGCTTGTCAGTGAGGGCTGATGTTGAGTCCCGCAGCCAAACAAGTTGAGAACCGCTGCTCTAAGACACCACAGTGTTAAAACTCAAGTTGGTACAGTATGTCTCAACGATGACTGCTAGTGAATCACTCAATAGTTTGACACCTCCAGCAGCCTCTGTGAAATGATTTTCACTGACTTACTCATCAGTGTGACCATCAATGAGCTCATCAACTGACTGTGTCTAAGGACGCTGGGGAAAAACAAGCTTTAGATCATCAAAATCTGTGTGTCATCATTTAACCAATCAGCAGTCAAAACAAATATAAAAGCACATGAGGCAGAGCAACAATAGTCGTATGATAGTAATACTTTATTTCAACCACATAAAACACACACAAAAAAATACAAAAAAAAAACTAGTTGAAAATGATCAATTAAATTATAATATAATAACAAGGTAAGCAAACGTGTGAGCACCTTGGGAACTTCATCAATAAGTGAGTGACACTGAAGCCAAAAACATTTGTATTAGTTGGCGAAGGATGAAAGGATGAAACAAGCAGACGTTGAACATGCATTTGTCATTGAAAGCCTGAGGAAAGGCTCAAGGTTCAAGGAATTGCAATGCCTTAAAAAGGAGAACAAAACCCGACACGTGGCAGAAAACCGTTATCAAAATGGATCAAAGATTAACCAGAATCGCAAAGGCTCAGCTGCAAGATGATTAAATACAGTGTGGACTTACCTGTAAGTTCTGTGACAGAAGATGTTTGTGTGAAGCTAAAATATTTACAGCTACCACCAGCAAAGTCCCTCTGGCAAATTGTAACCTCGTCTGCACATGCCTTTTTTGTTTTTTTTAAACAATGCATCAGCTAGCATAAGGAGAAATAGAGGACTGATGAGAGTAAAATTGTTCTTTTGGGGTCCAAACACACAAGTAAACCAGCAAATGGAGTGGCCAGCCCAATCCCCAGACCTTAAAATGGAGAATTTATGGGGTGAGATCAAAAATGCTGTGTCTGAAGCAAAACCAAGAAATGTTAATGAATTGTGGAATGTCGTATACTAGCTTGTCTATATTGTAAATCACTCCACTAACTGATGTTTTGTATTCTTTATGCTGTGATTTGAAATGTACAGTACTTTTTCAAATTTACCAGACACATTAGGTGAATTTGCACACCGTATTGGATCCCTACCAGCCTGATTTTGACCCAGTATCAGGTCAGACATAAAATCTATGGTATCTCACAACACGACAGCGCACACACTGCAGCAATCTTTACTTCCATAAACACATGGAAATATGGATGACTTGGAATTGTTGCATCGAGGTTTTGAGGTTTGCATCGACACACACCTACCGCAACTCTGGCACTGATTGGCTCAGCATGAAATTGGACTCAAACTTTACCCAATTCTCATTACTTCTTTGTCTGTCAAGCTACAAGCCTTCCATTTTGACTCAAGTTGAAGTTACATCGTATGGTTTCTTGCCCTATGTATGTCTACCATTTGGGGGTCAATTTGGAATGAAATGAGAGGGGGGGGGCAATGGCTTGATTTCTAGTACTTTAGCAGTTAAAACTGGGAACATTGGGAAAAACAGGGGGGGGGGGGGGGGGCGGCGCGGGACAAGCAAGTGAGTAATAACTCAGCAGACAGAAAAATAGCTGAGTAATACGCAGATTGTTTCCTCAAAATGGGCTTGCTTTAAAGCAGCACAGGGGGTAAGCGATTCCAGGCAGCACACAATGGGCCAACAGGATCAATATTGACATTCTCCTTAGTGATAGTGGTGTTGGCTGGCTCAGGGTCAAAGACTCGACCTTTTGTATGAGCCAACATTTTGTGGTCACGGCTGGGGGACACTTACAGTAACCTTGGCCTCAAGGCATAATGGAGGGTCTACGTGAGCCCGGTAGAGGTCCCTCCCCTTTATGGGCCTTTTTACCGTAAGCGTGCACAGTCCTCCAGTGGCCCGATTCAATCACAGATCATTACTTTGTCAAAACAGCTACCAGACCATGTTGGCAGACGCGCGCGCCAGCTCGTGTGGCGAGCAGCAACGTGAAGTGCCAGTTGTTGAGTGCAGCAGCTGTGGAAGAAGAGGCGAGAACAAGAAAAAGCAAGCACACCACTTTTGTACGAGTGACGGTTTATAACATCTAATTGCAACAAGCAGTAATAATTAGACAGACTTTCCTCAACATTATGGCAAGAGGTGCTACAACAAAATAAAACATTCCATGATGTTGCTTTGCTGAACCAACTGAAATGTTGTTTACCTAAATTGGTCAATTAATCCAAGGCAAAATCATAAAATGAAAGGATGTGGGTTGTCCCGGTGGTCTTTTCCAATTGGCTGCAAGTCAAATCTGTAAGGGATACCACACCACTGCCTTCAGTGCACTGTGAGAGGCAGACCAGTGACGGAACCCATGGATGAGAAATACTGTAAAGACGGACAATTGCAGACATGGGAGTGAAAGGTAACGGTCCTAATGTAAAGTTCAATGCGCTTGTGAATGTAAACAGAATTAACCAAAACAAAAGGACTGATTGACTCGTGTGCATTTTGCTAACAGACTCGCATTTATAGGGTAAGTCATGGTTTACATGAACCCAGACTAACTTCTTTTTACACTCGTCACAGTTGCACCTTTGCCATTTGGTAAGCGATATTAGCAACATACTGTTTTAATATTGGTTGACTGTGATGGACAGTGCGTGACTTAGAGGATCCACTGTCAGTGAGTAAAAGTCATGATGGGAGAAAAGAAGAGGTCCAGGAGAAGAAGGCAAGAGTGAGGTTCGTGGTTGGTTGATTTCGTGAAAGATCGGAGTCTCTTGTGAGCTTTGAATGTCAAAACAGAAGTGACACCCAAACAGTTGCTTCCTGACTACACGATTTACCTAATCAAACACCACAGTTGCGGGCCGCCTCAGAGTCCGAACCACTCCGTGACCCCTCCTCTCCTGGGGTCAGGTTTTTGCTTCTGCTTCTCGTCCTCCATGAATTTCTCCTGCAATTCCTCCATGGAGCCCTCCGCTGGTGTGCTGGTCTTTTCCAGGACAATATCAGGGAAGACAAACGTCTGGCCTTCAGCCTGAGATGCAAAGTTAACAACAGAGAGGAGAAACTATTAAAGAAAACAACGGATTCTCTAATCAGACAGCGCTGAAACATGCACTTCTTTGCACACAAAGTCAGATTCAGAGGTTCCCCTCTTTATTCCTCATCCGGTTATACAAACACTCAATTGTTAATTTCTGCTTTCTTTCTTTCTTACTTTCATTCTTAATTAATTGTTAATGAGAATTTACTCAACACTCTTCTGTCTCTCTCTGGTCCTGATTTATTCAGAGGTAAAGAAGGGTATCCATTATTTATTCCATACCAACCCATCTCTGGCCATGGCTAATGCATCACTGGCCGACCAGGCTGTCAGGCCGGTGTGGAGTACAGTACAGTACACGTACGCGCACAGGTCAGTGGGTGCAGCCATGCAAACATCCAACCCTGCCTGTCCTTCTCATCCCATCCAATGGACACCTGGCAGCACCTTTTAACTGGCGCCAACTCATTGCAGTCCCGAAATGACTCAGCTGTATCCACAGCCAGATCGTAACCCGTGAGCACTGGTTGGATCGTGTGAAAACCATTAATCATAAATCCATTCCCCGAAGGTGATTTATGCTCACAAATGCACCAGCAGCAGCTTCCACTTCATAAACTGTCACTATGTTACATCATCTTTAATTGTCTTATCATGAGGAAAAAAACACCATGTATAAAATTGCAAGGATGTACACCACAGTATATCAATATCTGTTCAAATTTAAGAAGTATTTAGCTTTGGTTCCGTGAGAAGGCGTAAAAGACAAGCCTTTCAACATCGCTCGGTTTGATTCCCAAGACGCAAACGACAGTGAGCTTCCATAACCTTTTTAAGATGGGAAAGGTAGTGGCGCACTCTATACTCGTGTTATTGTATATTTACACTGGTTGATGACGTGTGTGGCCAGGTGCAAGTACATACTTTGTACATGTTTCTTTCTCATTTGAAAGGAGACCAACCAGCTGCTTGGTTTACTTCTGCTGCAAACAGCTGAACAACAGAATAATAGTGACTCAACTGTTATTACAAATACACTCGACACAAATATAAACGCAACACTTGTTTTTGCTCCCATTTGTCATGAGCTGAACTCAATTTTTTGTATGGACACAACGGCTTCTCTCTCTCTCTCATATTGTTCACAAATCTGTCTAAATTTGTGTCAGTGAGCAATCCATCCACCTCACAGGTGATTACTGCACAGGTCTGCTTTTGGTAGGACACAATAAAAGTCCACTCCAAAATGTGCACTTTAATTGTCCTTGGGAGTTTGGAAGGTAGGGGGGCTGATGTGAGTACCATTTACTGTATACATTGATCCAGAGCATCCCAAACATGCCTAATGAGTGACTGACGTCCGAAGACTATGAGGCCTCAGGATCTCGTCAAGGTATCTGTGCATTCAAAATGTCATCAATAAAATGCTCTGGTGTTGTGGATCGACTGGGCCATGGTGGTGGGGTTCTGGTATAGATATGAAAAACATCTAAATTAATGTTACACTACTCCTCACTAGGACTATTACAATGTTTGGTGCCATCTAATCATATTGCATTTTTATTGTACTATTTTGAAATGTTTTTTATAGGTTTTGATTAGGGTTTAGAAGATTTCCCTAGCAGAGGTCAAAGATTGTTATTTTATATTAAAATGAATTAGTATAATAACTTAAAGAACTAAAACAGGAACGTCCAACTCATTTTCACCACAGGCCACATCGCAGGTGTGGTTACCTCAGAGGGCCGCCCGTAACTCGAAAACCATGTACAGTAAATGTATCATCACTTGTTGATGATATTGCCTCTGCCAAGGATGTAATGTTCTTGCGCACATTTATCTATTTGTTTGTGCTCAAAATACCTTAAAAAGTTCTGAATGTTTTTGGATGAAATTTTCAGCAATTGTCGGAAACGGGAAATGAAAGAACTGATTACATTTTGGGGGTTATCCGGATCACCATCTGAATCCAGGATTTTTAAAAATGATTCTTTAACATGAGATTTTCAGCATTTGTGCATATAACACCACAAAAAAGAGTCAGAGCAATTGGGGGGAAAAATACAGGACAAGTTTCCAACAGGTTGTAAAAATATCCAAGACTGATCAAAAGATTGATACAAATATTCATAAAATTTAAATACTAAAGAAAATATAAAAGATAATAACATTAAAACATTAGCCACTGTGTTTACATGCTGTCAATATTTGAGTTAAGGTCAATATTCCGCTTTCTAAAGCATTTGGAAGAACCCGTTTAAAACTAATCTATAACTGCAATCAATCAGGATATCCTGATCAAAACAGCGACGCACGAACAATATCTTAGCGCACGAAGAGCTTCTTTTTCCTGCATCCAAACACAACAGCAGCAGCAGCAGCAAGGGGGATAATCAACAGCCCGGGGAGCTAGAAGTCGCCTTTGTTTGCGCTTTGGTACTGACCCACCACCAGTACTTAACAATATTCTCTCGCTTTCTTTATTAATGGAAGGCAAGAACCTGAATAAATATGTGTTCCACAACGCAGTCGCTTATGAGATTGAGAGCGCGAACGAGCAAGACGGGACAGTAGTTGGTTTAAGCTACTGATTTATTACTTGGCATTGTAGTAAGCCGTATTGAGTTTTCTATGTTTATCTGCTCTGGAGCGTTAAAAAATGAGCTTCTACCGTGTGTAAAGACACAATGCTCCCGTCCACCAATGGCCTGTCACAATAACAAATTTTGTTGGACGGTAATTGTCTTGCAAAGTATTGTCGCTAATCGATAGTGACAAAAATATTGAATTACATTTTTTCATTAACTATATGGCAGTACATCATATCAACAGCAATAAACTTGAATTTAACAATGTATTTGGATGTTGAAGATAAAATTGCAGATGCAATTGTAAATTACTTTATTAAAGCAAGCTATTTTGATGACTTTTATTTTATTTCCACTATTTTACAGGCTAATAGCTGCTCCTATTTTGAAGGCCGGAAAAGGTTTTTAACGAGAGAGAGCAGTCCCGGCACAACGGGGGGGGTGGGGGGTGAAAACAAACACGCATGCACATGTCAATTTATCGAGACCAGCAAAATGACCCACCTTATTTTTTCTTATCGTTCGATCACTCAATATATGGATTATTGAGACAGGCTTACCCACCACACTAACAAGGTGACACGTTTCCTCCTCGCTCCAAACGTGTTGTCGTGTTTATAAGTAGATAATCCTTCTTAATGGAACATGCACAGGACATAAATAAATAGTCACTTTGATAGGGGGATCCCGATGCTCCAATATTTGGGGTAGAAAAGGAGTAACTCGGGGTAATATTTGGGTTTATAAAAACTGCAACGAGTATATTGGGTTTTTTCCCAAAAGAGTTATTGTTTTATTCCGGTAATATTCCGGTTATGATAAGGTAACCAGACTATTTGACTGCAGGTAAACGTAGCTAGTGTCTTTTATTTTATTATTTTAAGGCTTTTGCAGGCCACATAGTGTAAACCGGCACAGCGGGCTTTGAGTTTGACACCTGTGGACTAAAGTTTAAAGGTCCACCTTTCCATTGTACGTAGTAGTATTGTGTGTGAATATAAAAGCTAAACATAAATGTATACAATCGTTGCACCTTTATTGTGGTTAATTGGTTCCAGAACCAACAACGATAAGTGACTTTGAGAGCTGGCTGCCGCTCATAGCATATAGTGAGCTACTGAGCTAAATAGTTAGCCTCCAATTTATTTGTTCTAAGTGTGGGAATGAAGAACATAGTAAGAAGCCAAAAATGCACCACTTCCACACAGATTTTTTTCACTCTATGTCAGACATGCCATGGCTGACTACATGCAGTGTTAATGTAATGTAATGTAAGGTAATGTATAATCAATGTAATATTATCGACGGCTCATGACCAAATTGGTAATATGACTTGTCTACTAAAAAAAAAAGCGTCGTGAGTAACGACTGTACTGTATTGTTTGTATCATTTATACGTGATTGAGCCCACTGTTATAAACACTAGACGTGGCAATGGAAGAAACAATACTAGGCCACATCAAACCTGAGTGTCGCCACATGATCATTCCCAGTCGCAGAGAGCAGTGCAGGTCACCTTGTGTATAAACATTGTAAAGACGCCTTTGCCGACTGAGATTCACAGACAACAAAGCCGTGACGTTCAAGTCAACAAAATACAGACGCATTGCAAAAGTCTTATTGTTGGCAACAGGCCGCATCCTGATTGTGTATGCATGTGTTAAAAGTCTGCTGGACACATTTCCGCTGCAAGACAGGGTTCTGGCACAAAGCAATTGTATTTTCTTTGAAACATTTATCACACCAGAGCACAGCTTCAGCTTGTCCCCCCTTTACCCCAAGTGATCCCAGTCAAACTTGTGTGTCCTGTGCGTCTGTCTCAAGTCTCCTTGTATATTTGCCTGTGACAAATAAAAGAAGTGTTTGTGCCAGTTTAGATTGGGTGATTTATTTTATTTTTTTTTATATACTGAGAGGAGGCCAAGAAACGGCAAAGATGAAGAAATGCAGACTCCACGACAAATGGAAACCCTACCATCATTTTCCCCAAGCTCTCGATTTAATCAAAATGCCCTCTAGAAATATGGAACTTGGCCCCACGCTGTGAAACAAGCAAACATACGCCTCTTACGCACTTCACCCATTAGACTTTTTACACCCACTCTCAGCACGGTCACCTGTGAATTTGATGTCAAGTTCTAATTTAAATCACCGTCTTAGTCCACAAGTGTGTTATTTGCACAGGTCGTGTTCAAAACAAGTGTTGAACAAACCAAAACCGAAACAAACCCTTGGATTTGCACCCAATACAGCATTGTTTTTATACTTAAGGTCTACTTTTGTTGGGTCACCGTCAGAGTCAAAAGTGATGTCATTATTATTATTATTAAATAGTTATTCATATAAATTCATATGCATTAATGTACAGTGAGGAAAAAAATTATTTGAACCCTGATTGTGAGTTTGCCCACTAACAAAGAAATGATCATTCAATGGTAGGTTTATTTTAACACAGAGACAACAATGACAAAAAACAATCCAGAAAAATGCGTTTCAAAAAGAGTTATAAATTAATTTGCATTTCCATGAAGGAAATAAGTATTTGATCCCTTTGAAAAATGTGCTTCAGTACTTGGTGGCAAAACCTTTGTTGGCAATCACAGAGGTCAGCTGTTTCTTGTAGTTGGCCACAAGGTTTGCACACATCTCAGGGGGGATTTTGGCCCACTCCTCTTTGCAGATCCTCTCCAAGTCATTCATGTTTCGTGGCTGATGTTTGGCAACTCCAACCTTCAGCTCCCTCCACAGATTTTCTATGGGATTAAGGTCTGGAGACTGACTAGGCCACTCCATGACCTTAATATGCTTCTTCTTGAGCCAATCTTTTGTTGCCTTGGCCGTGTGTTTTGGATCATTGTCATGCTGGAATACCCAACCACGACCCATCTCACCCAACACTTGACGGTACATGGCCCCATCCATCCTCCCTTTGATGCGGTGCAATTGTCCTATCCCCTTGGCAGAAAAACACCCCCAAAGCATAATGTTTCCACCTCCATATTTGACGGTGGGGACGGTGTTTTTGGAGTCATAGGCAGCATTCCTCCTCCTCCAAACACGGCGAGTTGAGTTGATGCCAAAGAGCTCAATTTTGGTCTCATCTGACCACAACACTTTCACCCAGTCTTCCTCTGAATCAGTCAGATGTTCAGCGGCAAACTTCAAACGGGCCTGTAGATGGACTTTCTTGAGCAGGGGGACCTTGCGGGCACAGCAGGATTTCAGTCCTTCATGGCGTAGTGTGTTACCAACTGTTTTTGTGGTGACTATGGTCCCAGCTGCCTTGAGATCATTGACAAGTTCCTCCCGGGTGGTTCTGGGGTGATTCCTCACCGTTCTCATTATCATTGAACCTCCACAAGGTGAGATCTTGCATGGAGCTCCAGACCGGGGGATATTGGCAGTTAATTTATGTTTCTTCCATTTACGAATAATTGCACCAACTATTGTCACCTTCTCACCCAGCTGCTTGGCGATGGTCTTGTAGCCCATTGCAGCCTTGTGTAGGTCCACAATCTTGTCCCTGACATCCTTGGAAAGTTCTTTGGCATTGGCCATGGTGCTGAGTTTGGCATCTGAATTGATTGCTTCCTTCTGAGGACAGGTCTCTTTTATACAGGTAACGAGCTAAGAGGGCCGCCAATGTCAGCTCGTTACCTGTATAAAATCCACCTGGGACCTAGAGATCTTGCTGACGGATAAAGATAGACGGAAGAAGACGGAAATACTTATTTCATTTGTGGAAATGCAAATTCATTTATAATTATTTTTGAAACGCATTTTTCTGGATTTTTTTTGTCATTGTCTCAGTGTTCAAATAAACCTACCATTGAAATTATAGACTGATCATTTCTTTGTTAGTAGGCAAACTTACAAAATCAGCTGGGATTCAAATAGTTTTCTCCCTCGCTGTATAGTTTTAAATGTTTGGGTCCCGAAGAAAAGGCAAACTTCCAATTTGGGTCTCAAGCTGAAAATGTTTGGGAAACTGCTCTAGAGAACAATCGGTACTTTAGTGAAATGTCCTTAAATGAAATCTGGGTTCCAGTTTGTGTCTAAGATTGAGTAATCCCATCTGCAGCCACACAAGAAATGGAAAGAGACACACAAAGAAGAACTGTGTTCTATCCAATTGACCTTTGCTGTCAATTTCCAACAAAAATGACCATGACGTACAAACATTGCTGGTGTGAAAAAAAAAAGAAAAGGTTGAGTGTATTTAAGTAAAATAATTTCCCCCTTATGAAAAAAAAAGAGAACATTTGTAGTGTGTCCAGCAAATTTGCAATGCATGGGAAATCAATAGTGGGGAGGTTTTGTGATCGCCATTTAAACAATCGCGTGTATGTGTGTGACAGAAAGTTAAAGCTAAAAAAAAAAGCTAAAAAGCTATAAAAATAAAATCATCCTCTGGAAGTCCACCATGTTATATTCTCTTCAAAAAGTCAAATAGTTTTTGTTTAAATTAGATAAGATTAGATTCAACTTTATTGTCATTACACATGTACAAGCACAATGCGAAATGCAGTTTAGGTCTAACCAAAAGTGGAATAAGCAGCAAAGGTGCAGGATATGGGTATTAAAGTAAAGTTATATAAATTATAAAATGCAAAAGAAAAACAATGAATATTTGTAATATTTAGAGATGAATGTACTATGAACATAATATACAGGTTACTATCGACTATGTTCAGACATTTACAAAGTTGAAAAAATTGTTTACAGGTTATTAGTACATGAATAGGAAGATAGATTGAAACATTAGACATTAATGTAATTTGAAATATACAAATAGATAAGTACTGATGTATATACTGAATTTTACAAATGTATATGGTTGGTTATGTACATTTACAAGTGGCTATGTGCAATATAGTGTAATTATCATTGGCAATGGTAAATAGTGCAGGGAGAATGTATGGGGCGTATGGGGGGGTAAATAAATCAGTGTGGAGCAGAGTTCAACAGGGAGACAGCTCTGGGGAAAAAGCTGTTCTTCAGTCTGCTGATTCTCGCCCAATGACACCTGAAGCGCCTGCCGGAAGGCAGGAGAGAAAACAGTCTGGGGCAGGGTGAGAAGAGTCCTTAAGAATGCTGCGTGCTCGAGTCAGACACCGTCTCTTCTGGATATCCTCGACGGCTGGAAGTGGAGTCCCGGTGATGCATCACCCATACATAAAATTTGTGATTTTATGTATTTTTTTCACCTCTTTATTCATTCATTACTAATTGTATCAGTAATTACATTTTTGGGGTCTCCTGGCAGTCGAGGGACATTGGAATTGTGCTGACTTTTACCCTTTATATGGCACCCCTGGCCAAAAGAAGTTATTATAAATAAAGTGGAAAAAACACATATCGGTAGATATCGGAATTAGAAACTGACAGTTGGACAATATTAGCATATCGGACATCGGCAAAAATGCCAATACTGGACACACTTGGTAGGGAACACGTTGCTCCCCTTGATGTTTGATTCACCCAGCATAGTAACTTAAAAACTGGACAACAGCTGCAAAACCACATGGCAACAGGTGGCAGATGATCTAAGACTACACTAAATAGAAGATAGAATGCTTTAACGGTGAGATCAGCCTTTCTTATGTGGCATCGCAAAGTTTCAGAGCACTTGTTTACTTCTTGGGTGACCGCACATGACCGAAATCCTGAATAGAAAAACTCTCACCGAGGTCACAGAGCGGTACCATGTGAGCATTTCACTCGCATAGGTGCCTAGAAATAGACTGCGCGAGGAGGAAAAAATAAAAAGGGAGCGCACGATCGAGTACGGGTTTCAACCCATTCAGTCGCAGTTTTCCCCTCAAATAAATCCATACAAACTGAGTGAAAATGTTGCACATCTCCAACTTCTTGATTCTTTCAAATCAACACATGCAAAACACAGAACACTCGTGTTGACACGCGATAACATCTCAGCCGCATGAGCTGCACTCACTGAAGTAGCCATCTGTTATCAGTAGGATACTGGTGAGTTGGGGGAAAGTTGACTGACATTGTGTCCAGTAGAAATGAAAATCGAGTGGTGTTTTTAAAGTGGAAACAAGGAGGCGGAGGAAATTGGTAAAACAGAAGGCAGAGGCAGGTAAATCCGTAAACATATGCATAGATGTCGCATCGAACGTCGCTGCCATATTGGATTTGGCACAAGACGGAGCATTCATGTGGAGCAAGAAAGTGTACGACTCGTTTTCCTGCCCTAACCGAATCCCAGGAAATAACGTATCACAGTTAAGCCTTAGCAATTACCTTTGAGAGTATTTGGCCCATAGACCGCATGATTTGTAACATTGTTTTGAAAACATATTCTTACGTATTCTTATATAAAATGTAATAATTATCTAATCAAAGCTGGGTGGCGTAGCCAATAAAACAACTGTAGTCATTTTAGAGCACTATAGAATCATTTTACCGAAGAAAACTTGAATAGTAAAGTGCATTAAACCTACTCATTAAAACTACCATATATACTGTGTATAGTTTTTTGGCACTACTTTGTGCTTTATAGCGACGTAATGTGAATTACCCGTGTGTGAAATCAATAAAGTGCTTATCTTCATCGCCATCGGGGAAGATCAAATCACAGTTTTTGCTGCTTAACTGTTTCCAAAGTAAATTAGTGCATGTGTAAATGTATAAATTAACTTAATTTTTTTTGTAGAAAGGTGCTTTACAATAGTAAGTAGGAGGAACCTCGGCTTATGAACACCATATTATACAAAAACTTCATAATATGAATTGGGCTTCCAAGATATTTCCATCCCATTTAACGAAAAAATATTCAAAATACGACAATGAAAATAAAAAGTGCCGCCCAGAATTTTGAACGCACTGCACTGGCATACAAGCTGCCCTCCCTTGGGGCGGTAATGCACCAAAATAAAGTATGCCAACCGCTGTAAAAGAGAAGAAGAAGGAAAAGGCTACTCTCCAACTTGTTATCTAGTTATCCTATGATTCAATCACGGCGTCCCTTTGCTCAGCGTACCGAAAAGCTCCCGTCCATTGTTAAAAACTAAAATAAAAAAGTCCAGGGTGTACCCCGCCTCTCGCCCAAAGTCGGCTGGGATAGGCTCCAGCATACCCGCCACCCTAATGAGGATAAGCGGCATAGAAAATGAATGAAAATCTTAGTGTGAAGTTAAGTATGTAACTTAGTGTATTCATTTAAATGAAGTTACATTACGTAAAC
The DNA here is from genome assembly GCA_024372805.1 of Oostethus manadensis. NCBI lineage: Eukaryota > Metazoa > Chordata > Actinopteri > Syngnathiformes > Syngnathidae > Oostethus > Oostethus manadensis. Next base: position 1,490,348 of record QODF01000034.1, on the reverse strand, counting down.
GTACGTATGATTTTTGCCCTCAGTCAAAACTTTGTTCGCCTCCTCCTCCGCCGCCATGAAGCTCACCCCGCTTAACCCGAAAGGTAAAGTGGCATTATTCATAACAACATTGGACTACGTTGTCATTGATGAGCATATTTCTTTCGGATGGGTACTGATTGACACTTATTGACAATATTGACACTTTATACGACGGGCAGGAACAAATCACACCATTTATATGGTTAATGTTGTCTCATAAGATGAAAATCCCAAGACCCAAGGTTGAGGTTCCACTCTACATTTACTTCTATTAGTTTAAAGCGCAGCCTTGCCACATCCAATATGGTGTTGACATTGCCGTTGCGTTGATATCAACGCTGCTCTTCTTGTGCAGTGTGGTAAGTTGCCTTTGGTAATGTAACAGCGTGTGATGTCAGGCATGTTATGTTGCTGTATGTCAGTGGTTCTGTCATGCCCCCCCATTGAGACAGGTATGTATACACGCCACCAAACAAAATTGAGATTTGTGTTGCATACAAGTGTATTCAAGAGTCAAATTGCATGTTGAGTACAATAAATTTGTACACGTTGGCAGGTCTGCACTACGAGTACACCCTGCTTCTCACGCCAAATTTGAGAAGCAACTGCTGTATGTGTAGCTTAGTACAATGTATATAGTATATGTAATGTCACATGGCTGTCAAATTTTTCCTGTGCGCCTACATTTTTTTCAGTGCTTCTAGTTTTGTTCATTTAGGAGCACCTGTGCTCCTAGTGATAAAGCCAAGCGCCAAGCATACAGTACGGTATGTATGCTGCATACATGCAAGTATGCAAGTATGACAATGCAACTATTTATTGATTGTTGAGTAAAGATAATCTAAAAGTAATCAGATGGAAGACGCATCTGCGAGGCACTTCATAAATGCAAATGTTTGGCAGTTGGGTCTTTTTAACTATGACCAAATCTTACCCGTACATTGACAACGAGGTGTTGACGAACACAGTAAGAAATCTCTTGAGGCTGTGGGTCTTGTGGTCATGGTGGCTGTGCGGTTGGGATAAATCCTGGTGGGGATGGATCATAGCAAAGCAGTGATTTAGACAACTGATTGAGTGTGCGGCTGTGTGTCTTGTTTGTGTGTGAGTGAGTGAGAGAGACAGAAGGTATTCAAAGTTGTGGTTGAATTCATTTTCACCACACGGTAGGAGAGTCTGGCAAAACGACAGAGGGAGACCGCAGTGGTGAGGTTACAGGGATTAGAACTGATGGTGACCCCTGTCTGTGAGAGAGCCTGTGCGTGTGTGTTGGGAAAGTAATGTGTGTATCTGCCAGTGAGAATAAAACCTATTTATCTTATCTTGACTGAGCGTGCGTCATGTTTTTTTTTTCAAAGCAGTGACGACTTAAACTGTGAAATGTAGACCGATTGAGACGTTTCTTATTTCTGACCTCTGACCAACGGTCGGCAGAGATTAGTCCGTCGTTTATATAAAGCAAAAATTAATTTGATGAAAAATCTACTTTGTTGCAATTTTGTTTTTAGTTAAATTAAGGTCAGACTACCCAATTACAAAATATGTTCAGTTTGTAAACCAAAGTCAGATTAACTCACTTGTTGCTTGTTTTTTTGACAAAGTTGTTGGCAACATGTCATCTTGAAAGGTTAAGGATTTTGTTCAGGAGAGAGTAGAGGGAGCAACAACAAATGTGATGCCAGTTCTTTAACTTTAAAATAAGTATCGAGTGGCGAGGGATGCCGTCAAGCTAAAGAAGGAGTCCGCTGGGAGGAGCTGGACGAAGTAACCGGGGAGAGAGAAGTCTGTGCTACCCTGCTTTGGCTGCTGCCGCCGCGTCCCGACCTCGGATAAGCGGAAGAAAATGGACGGATGAAAGTATTGTGTTTAGTTTTGCTGTGATGCCTTCATCTTGCAGTTAAATACACCTGATTAGTGTGATGAGAAGGCAAATTTCCTCAGAATCATGTTCAACTTCCGTCCATGCATTTTTAATGCCACTGATCCTCATACCAGGGTCGCAGGAGTATGCTAGAGCCTATCCCAGCCGACTTGGGGCAAAAGGCATAGTACACCCTTGACTGGTCGCCAGTCAATCGCAGGGCACATATAGACATACAAACATTCACACTCACATTCAAAGCTGTGGACAATTTAAAATAGCCAATTAACTTAGCATGCATGTTTTTGGAATGTGGGAGGAACCGGAGTACCCCGAGAAAACGCACGCACGAGGAGAACAGGAAAAAATCCACACATTGATGTCCAACGGAGGTTTGAACCCAGATCTCCGGACTAACATGCTAACCACTCAACCACTATGCGGCCATATCATGTTGAGCTTATGTTTCCAAATACTATTAAATTTTTCCAATGATTTTTAAGTATGGAAAACAAATTAAGCTTCATGAAAAAAGCTTCAGCTGGAAAAAGACAAAGCCCAAAAGTGGACAGGAACACACATTTTATAGTCATCCTTTAAGCCAAACCGTATACCAATCGTATACCAAACCAAATTACCCCAAGAGTGCAGAAATGATTCAGCCAAAGGGACACAAAAGACCCCACAACAACATACAAAGAACAGCAGGCCCGACGTGCCTCAGGTAAGGTCAGGGTTCACGACCCCACGCTGAGACTGGTCAAAAACGGCCTGCATGGAAGTTTAAAGACGAGAACCACTGCTGAAAAAGAAAACATTATGGCTTGTCTCAATTTTGCCTGAAAATATTTTGATGATCCCCAAGACCTTTGGGAAGATATTCTGTGATCTGACCAGACAAAAGTTAACTTTTTTTGGAAGGTGTTTGTCCCATTGCATGTGGCGCTAAAATAATGCAGCATTTCAAACATCATAGTGGTAGTGTGAAGGCCTAGAGCTTCTTCAAGACCTGAAAGACTTGCTGTGATAAAGGAAACTATGAATTCTGCTGTCACCCCAAAAATCCTGAAGGAGAATGTCCGACCATCAGCTTGTGACCTTAAGCTTAAACAAACTTGGGTTCTGCAGCAGGACAACGATCCAAAACACACAAGTAAGTCAACCTCTGAATGGCTGAAGAAAAACAAAATGAAGACTTTGGAGTGGCCTAGTCAAAGTCCTGACTAGAATCTTAATGAGATGCTGTGGCATGACCTTAAAAAGGTGGTTCATGTTGGCAAACCCTTCAGTGTGGCTAAAGTACGACACTTCTGCAATGCCGAGTGGGCCAAAATTATTCCACAGAGTTGTAAGAGACTCACAACTGCTTCATTGCAATTGTTGCTGCTACAAGTCATTAGCTTTAGATGGCAATCACTTTTTCACATAGGTTTGTTTTCGAAACATTTAAATGTGACAAGAAATCAGCAATCAATTTTTTCACACCACTGCATATATTAAATCAGATAAATATTTATTTATGCACATTTACAACAATTACTCTTTTGAGTATCAAATACATGTTTTGCACACACTCAAAACCAATGGCCAGACTTAATAATTAAGCCTAAAAATTCTCAGAAAAGCCGTGCAGATCACCCAAATCTGTCTAGGCATGCATACCAAAGTTCTTTGCACAAACTCCATGTCACTGCCATCATAAGAGAGGGCAATCCTTGACCTCTGGTCGATTTTCAGCATAATATTACTTTTTTGTTTTTATCACAGGAAAAGGTTGAGCAGAAGAAGGAGAAGCAGGAAAGAATATGTAAAAGCTGGAGCGGAGATCATTGTAAAAAGCTTCAGCTGACAGGCCCCTGGGTGGCCCACACGTTTACTCTCACTTTATCTCAATGACACAGAAACACATCCACAATGAGAACCTCACTTCCCTGCTGCCTCTCTGTCCAGACCTCAGTCCTGCATTCCAAGAACAGACGAGTGAGGGACAGATGTGGAAATGGGGGAGGGCTAGAGAGATAAGTGTATTCAGTATTAAAAAGAAATGACAAGGGTTGTCCCCATCACAAAATCTGATTCAAATTAGTTCTGAACAATCTATTTTCTCTTCAACATTTTCTGTAACCACCCTAAGCAAATGTGGGCACTGCTGAGGTATTTGAAGGTCATCAAGGCAGTCAAAACAGTCAGTAGAAGGTAGAAAAAAGGGGGCCAAGAAAGGTCAGACAAAATTGTTTTGTTGAAGTTGATTCACTTATCTGTTATCTGCTGGATGTAAAGCTGCAAATTACTGACAACGAAGGGATGATTTTACTTTTTGCATTTACACTAGGCCAATGGTCTGTATCCCGTGACTCCGGAGTTGCATGAAGCTCTTGAACCTTCTTGTTGCAGCTCCCACGCCAAAATGATACACTGCACAGTGGTCAAGTGGTTAGCATGTCGGTCGCATGTACGAATCTCCGTTGGGCATCTCTGTCTGGCGTTTGCGTGTTCTACCCATGCCTGGGTTTTCTCCAGGTACCACGGTTTCCTCCCACATTTCAAAAACATGCATGTTGGGTTAATTGGCGACACTAAATTGTCCATAGGTATGAGTGTGAATGTTTGTCTGCCCTGCGATTGGCTGGCGACCAGTTCAGGGTGTACCCCGCCTCCCGCCCGAAGTCAGCTGGGACAGGCTCCTGCCGACCCACAACCATAATGAATATAAGCGGCACAGAAAAAAGTGGCATAAATGTCATTTTCAAAAAGATTTTATAACATTAGACTCACCGCAAATTCATGACTGCATCTACACTGCATTCTAACTACTGTCTGTTGAGTGTGCTACCCTCGCAGTAGGTTATCCATAATCATAAAAACATCCCATCCATATCCTATACCTATATTCCTTTGCCTTCACTGCCAATGACACTGGTTGGTAAGTGGCAACAAATTAGCAAGCAACAGAAATGTCACATTCAAAGACATTTTTAAAACAAGCACTCAGTAGTCAAACTGCCAAAGTACCAAACTGCATATGGCTGTAAGAGGGCGATTCCAAAACTACTACGGAAGGCTGAGCAAAGCAAACACACTTTCAAGAAGTGGATGAACGCTCCAAAGTCAACTGCAGCTGATAGTAGTGGGGCACAGGGCTGAGTATGAGCTTGTGAGGGTGCATAAAAGTATCCCAAAAAAAGTAAACATGAGATCATTCCAAAATGAAGCAAATCCTCTCTCTGCAAAGTCAGTCAAGGGAAGGACCAATAGAATGGCAACAAACATCACCAGTAGGCAGATTGATAACTTCAATTCAGTGCAAGTCAAGCGATGTAAATGGTATTGAGACAGCACTGATGTACTGATGTGTGAAGTTGGCCTCCACATGCCCTTTTCACTTCTGTTAGTTGAATTCTGTTGTTTTAACAGGTAAAATTTAACAAAAGATTTAAAAAAAAAACTTTAAAAAGTTTCCAATCGCCCAGTGTTTGTTGCTCCAGCACACCCCCCACCCCCGACCCGAATGAGGATAAGCGGCATAGAAAATGGATGGATGGATAAGCAGTGTAATGTTTTGCTGCTGGAAAAGGCAAAATGGCAATTTGATGGTAAAGGTTGCCGACCCTTGCACTCAGCCAATTGTAACAAGTCATTTTGCGAGTGTAATGTCACTGATCTGTGCTAAAGATTTCCACATTTGATTTAAAGCGGTGGGCCATGGCATGATACGACTGCATGAGTTGCTATATCATAGAATGACTGTAACATGATCGCTACTTGCATGTTCTTAATGATACCAGACACATTCCAGGAGAGGTTCCAGTCCAGCACAGTATGAACGGATTATGTTGAGCACAACCTAATATTTGGATCAATATGATGTGTGTAAGCCGGCGCAAATTTTCAAAGACTTCAAGTCTATCAAAAGCATGTGGATAAATCTGTTCTCTTATATTTGTTGCAAGGCCATTGCACGCACACGCTCAATGCAAAACCAATGCTGTATGGGTGTCACAAGATCTTGCAAGATAAAAATGTGAAAAGATTTGTGTGAACTAGGCCTGGGACGATAATACATTCATTAATTAATCACACAAACGGGACATTTTCGTTGGCCTCAATGTATTGCCAGCGCATGCGTGTCTGTTTCCTTGATTTTAGCCTCCAAACAAGCAGGAAAAGAGTCTCTTTGTACGATCGTACAGTCTCAGTGGGTGGGGGCGGGGCCAGCAGCATACACACAGAGTGCAGAAGAGCGTAATACAGTAGGAATTGTGATTGCAAGGAAAAGGGTTAGTGTTACATATTGTCATATACAGAATATTAGGGTTATGGTTAGGAGGGTTAGGGTTAGCATATTTGTCCTATATATAGTCCATTGTACTTTTCTTATACGGAATGTTAAAATCCTCTCTCCTTGTAGATCACGTTCGTGTATCTTTCCGTCTCATGACACCCCTACAACGCAGCAATGACGCCACACCATGGTGCTGACAGACTCACAATTGTGCTTAAATTCTGCAGTTGCATCTCATCCAATTCTGGAAAGCAGGTCATTTTTGGCACCATTTCCAATTTTTACTTCAAAGACAAATTTAATCTGTCACTAGAAAAAAAATGAATACATGAATTGATACTGAAATGTCGGTATCGCCGATACAAATTCTTCATGATATGAAGTAGATTCTGAAATCAAAATAGTGATACTTTTGATATGTCAGGTATATGATTTTGTCCTTTGTTTTTTCTGATGTTGTCTACATTGTAAATCACCCCACTACCTCAATATACTTCACAATTTAATATAAATCAATAAATGACTGATGTCTTGTATTCTTTACGCTATGATTTGAAATACTGTATACTACATTATAAAATTTACCAGATAGATTAATTTGCATATGCTGTAGTATTGAATTGGTACTGCCGACTGCAGCCTAAATTTTACCCAGTATTGGTGGCTGACTGGGTAGCATGTTGGCCTCACAGTCAGGACGTTCAGGGTTTGAATCTTCGTTGGGCATCTCGGTGTGGAGTTTGCATGTTCTCCCCGTGCGTGTGTGGGGTTTTTCCGGGTACTCCGGTTTCCTCCCACATTCCAAAAACATGCATGTTAAGGTAATTCGTGACTCTAAATTGTCCATAGGTATGAATGGGAGTGTGAATGTTTGTTTGTCTATATGTGCCCTGCTATTGACTGGCGACCAGTCCAGGGCTTACCCCGCCTCTCGCCCAAAGTCAGCTGGGATAGGCTCCAGCATACCCGCTACCCCTAATGAGGACATGCGGTATAGAAAATGAATGAATGAATGAATCAGTTAAATGAAAACAATGGTATCGCACATCACAGGAGCGCACAGCGCAGCAGCCTTTACTTACTGTAAACGGGAAATGTGTGTGATGTGGTGCTTTTGCGCATGAACATCACATTCCAGGTCGGATTTGTTTGGTAATGTGAACGATCGCATAAAAAATCGGATTTAAAAAAAAAAAATCCAAATTTGGAATCCTGCCCTGCATGTGAATTTAGCCTTAGTCTGACCTTAAAAGACTGAATGTAGACAATGTTTCAAATAATATTTAGGAGTCTGTGAACATATGCAAATGTATTAGTTTGTATAATTGTTACGCAAGAATTGTAATTTTAAAAAAGGGAAAAAATGGAATGGAATAGATATGGATAAGTTACCTGCTAGGGAGAAAACAAGCTGCGCTCATGTGTTCAATTTTAGAATCATGCAATTGTGTGAACAGTGCAAGCAAACGGATACACACACAATATATATATTTGTCCCTAGAGAAGTCCTTGGGGACGGCAGCACAAGTGTGTACACGCTTTGTGGAACAAAGATCAAGAGTCAGACAGGTGTATGAACGAGACAAGATGTAGTAAACTGTACAGTGTGAGACATAAATAAATACAAACCCCACTTTGACACTTCTGCCTGGTAACAAACCCAATGTGTGTGCGTGTGTGTAGGTATGTGTGTGCGCTTTCAAGTCCGGACATGTCTGCTCCCAGTCCGCGACTGGAGACATCGGACCTTGGTAACAGAGATCTCAGGAAAAGGCTCATCACCATCTAAATACACACCCAACCACCCTCAAAGATACCGACATCCATTTGGTGTCGAACTGGACACTCAGACGATAACAAGAAGGAACAACACAACCAAATATCCCCATGTTAGATGTGACAAACAACAAACGGTGAATCAGATTGTCTGACGGTCGTGAACCGCCCACTTTTGTACCTCACACCTAAACCTCGCCCGTGTCGAACATCCACCCCCATAACACACACATTAACAGCTGTTCACTGTCATTATCCCTTCCATCTATGTCACCGCCACAACGTACCCAATCCCTCCCTCAACAACAGCCCAATCACCTCATTCTAGCTCCCCAGCTACAACTATCTAGGCTACCAAACACACACACCCAACACAAAAACACATACAGTCACCCCTACGTGCACATGCAACGTAAACATGCAGGCAATGCCCCTGCCCCCCTCTTTGACTCCAAGGAATGCAGGACCAGCTGGTGGAGAAAATAAAAAACGAAGATGCATACCAAAACAGGAAATGCATCAGCAGGGGCCTATCAGAGGGCTTTATCAGGCCCGTGGCCACCCCGCTGAGAACCTGGGTGGCGCCGTATGCTGATTGGCTGATCAAAAGTGGCAGCTGTTTCATTACAGGTCAGAAGGTCAGAAGTATTCAGGAAAGGTTACGAGCATGCACATTTGTGGATATGTGACGCCATGGCGACATAAATGGGAGAAAACTGGAGGTAATAAGAAAGATGAGAGAAGGTGCTACTGAGTGAATAGGATAAAATAAAGACCACTTGAAGAAAACAAAAAAAAGATGCAGCAATAAGGAGAACCATGAGCCTTTAGCCCTGCCGGATTTCTTGGGCTCTCCATGACAAAAATAATACACAGCATTTCACTGGCATCCATCTCCAGTTGTTAGGTTTTTATTTTGACTTAAAAAAAATACTGGTTAAAAATAAAACTCTAATCGTAGATACACAATTTATCACAGCCATAATTAACAGAGCGTATTTTTTTTACTTCTCCAAATTACTTAATTTAGATGAAACAGACAAAAACAACAGAGCAGAATAGGTGTGCCAATAAGTGAAAACATGCACAAACATAGGCACACACTGTACGCTTTCCAAATCAGAGGATAGGAAAAGGAGCAAGAGCTTCCAGCAAAATTTGATTGCCAGGAAAAGCATGTCCATTTATCGGGCTCAACATCAGCATCAGACAACACGTATATTTAGTGAAAGTAAACACACTGAAGTATTAGCCCGTTCCTTCCTCAAAGAGGATAGAGTACTGGTATGGACACTGAAAAGTGAAAGGAATCTCAAATAAATTGTACATTTAGTAAATATAAACCCAATACCATGACAGGTAATCACTATACTACTTGACTGTGATTCTAATAAAGTAGCAGTGCTCACCATCCAGTACCGCTTGGGCCTCTCTTCTAAAAGGGGTATGAAAAGCGTGACATAGCAAGCAAAAATTGAAGTTACTTTCCAACCAATTTTCATATTAAAAGAAAGGATTGCTTGTTCTGTTTCAGTTTGTGGTGGAAAACCTTGCAAAAACGCATCACATGTGTTATGGCAGCAGAGCACCGCTTACTTGAAATCTCCTTTGCACAGTGAAAACATGCAAGGGCTTTGTGCTCTAAAATATAAGGGTATTGTTTTTCAGTGATTAACATTGCCTTTGCCTTGAATTAGTGCAGCTGGATGTTTGGCTGCTGTGTATGACATTGCAGTGTCAGTGTAACTACATATAGATTCAACTTGAACAACAGCAGCTAATAACATTGTAACGTATTGAATTACCCTTCCTGCTATAAGACGGACATTTGGGCCAAACACAGAGGGCAATGAGGGCAAAGTTAAACATGGTAATTGATGTGATAAGCAAGGGTGAGGCAGGACAGAGAAGGGAAGGAAGCTAAGCGGCAGCCAGGCAGGCAGACAGGGCTGTGTGAGGAAAGCCTGTGTTTGCGTGACTAGGTGAAAAGGAAAGGGGGGAGGGGATGAGAGTGGGAGCCACAGCAATCCAAATAGTTGAAAATAATAAAATTCCACACAGATAAGCAACATTTCCCCCTCGGCCCGGCAAGTCAACAGGGCCGCAGCTTTATTCAGACCAGAGAACATCAGAAAGCGCCCCACCCTGCACATTTTACCCCCTGACACTGAAGACCAAAGGTCGGGTGATATGGCCGCGGCACTATATTCTTAAGGTACGTCGAACAAGCGTCAGAACTGTTTACAAGGTTAAAATCAGCTTGCCAAGGGAAAATCTAAGGGACTATTCTGAGAATATATCTTGTTTTAGTGTTTAAATGCTAGCTGAAGATTGTGGATGCTTTTGTTTTAAGATATATTTATTGTGTAGAATATTATCAGGCACCTGTTTGCACAAATCAAAATAGTTATTCACAGGGTCAAAAACCAGGTTGCACCACAAAGAAAGCACAAAAATAATTCAGAAAAATAAAGTTAGGGTTTGCGCCTCTAAATGACATCAAAATTTGGACCCATTGTCTAACTTTACAACCGATAAGAGATCTTGAAGCCTTGGAAAGTCAAAATCATCTGCAAGCGAAACATGAGGCAAAATGTTGCCATCTAGTGTCAGTCAAGCAGAGATAGTAGCCAGCTCATAATTGCTTAACGGGGTTGTTTCACTCCTCATTTCTCTCTCTCCCATAAAAGGTTAGAGAGACACACAAGAACGAGGGTTCTCTTCATCAGGCATCATCATGAAAACATACTGCAAGTCAGGCCCAAATATTTTGTCATCATCAATTGGCCGTTACATAAAAAACAGATAAAAATGCATACAATTATCTTGTATTATATATGTATTGTTGAGTTTCACAATTTAATGATTGCATTTACAAAATACAAAAAATATTAAAGCAACAGAAAAAGGTTTGAGTGAAAGCATTGTTACATCACTACTATTGTATCAATTCTTAATACAACTGTACACGGCTTACAACACTTTGTTTGCCATTTTCTTTTTCTTTTTTAAAGCAGAATACCGTATTAAGTTTACGCTTAACTTTGTTTTCTCCCCCTGTCTCACTCCTCATCGATTATCTCACACATCTACTTGGCTCTCCTCCCAAAGCTGTTCTGAATGAACAATTTGATTGGCTGAGTCACATAGGACACACAGATTTCTAATATGATTTATTCTGTGTGCACCTCACACCGCAGATGTACCCCATAAGTGCGAAAGAGGAGGCTACATGGACTTCCCTTGTATTGTTAGTAAAGGACATACTGGACTTATGTGACTGTGTTGAATTTAGTTGGTGCATTCGCTGGGTAAGGACTGAATTGTTCATGTCTGTTGACAAGAGTTGTATATATAACTACAGTGGAACCTTGACTTAATAAAACCTCATTAAATGAAAAATTCAAAAATAAAAAATTGGGCTTTGAAGAAATTTCCTTAACGTTTAAGAAAATAAATATTCAAATTACAAATATGAAAATCAAAAGTGCCACCCAGATATTTGAATGTACTGCACCGCCGCCATACAAGCTGTAATGCACCAAAGTAATGGATGCCAACCGCCGTGAAACCAAAGAAGAAGCTGCCCTTCCATTGGTTATCTTGGTTATCTCCCAGCATCCTTTTCCTCCCAGGTGCTACGTCACGGCGTCCCTTTTGTGCACCGTACCGAGAAGCTCTTGCCCATTGTTAAAAATAAAAATTTAAATATAGAAAAATCAGAGTTAAGTATGTAATGTAGCTTATTCATTTAAATGAAGTTACAGAATGTAAACTTACGTATGATTTCTTCCCTTCTCCTCCGCAATCCAGCTCATCTCGTCTCATTCTTCCTGACATTATTTTTCACTGATTTTTTTTTTCTCATTGTTTAACATTCATGCACATGTATATGACTAGGTTGTCATTAATGAACACATTTCTTTCGGGTGGTTACAATATTTACACTTTATACGACCGTTTTTGAGGGGACTGGAACGAATTACGCCATTTAAATGGTAAATCTTGTCTCAAAATAGAAAAATTCCCTCTGAAACTTAATTTCGTATCTCCAGGTTCCAGTGTACTGGCATCTATCAATCTTGGTCAAAGTTCTACTCTACTTGACTTGAAATGCATGAGAAGGTTGATGTAAGACATATTAGTTAAAGTCTTGATCCAAACAGAAGTCTGGGTCCGGATTCAGACGAGACCAGCTTTTGAGGACCCCTGCTCTATCTGGTTGTAACCTGAGGTTGTCAGGTCAAGTTGAGTCTTTTATGTGTGAGCCACTAAGTAATCTGTTTGATGCATCCCAGGTTTCTGTCCTGTTATCGTTGGCTGATGCTCAAACTGCAACAATGTGTGTGTGTGTAGTACTACAAATGCAAAACATTTCATAAATTGAGGTCAACGTATTGACTCATTTGTAATGTTCAGATTTAGTTGCAATAATAAAAAAAACAGGTGCTTACCTCATCATTATTAAGTACAAACTTTGTAACAACAACATGGACCATCTGTGTGCCTACACTCCCTTCTGTTGCAAAGTTTCAGATCTCATCTTTTTCACTACTTTCACTCTCAGTGTTAATAGATTGAGGTACACATTTCTGTAATTATTGTAATGTATGAGTGTTAAAGGTCAGTTTTATTACAATGGACTCTTCGCTTGCTTTCATTTGGGTACAAAACAACTTTAACGTGAATATTTATGCTAAATGGCTCCAAGCATCCCGCAGGTACCTGGAAGCACCATGCACTGCCCAACACCGAACACAAACTTTGGTTCCTCCCCTCTTGCCCTCCACTGAAAACAACATGAGGAAAATGTCTGAGATTCCCTTGTATACTGTACATGGATGCCATAACTACTTTTGATGAGCATACATATTTCTTGCTTAGCAACAGGTAGAAAAAAAGTTTGAAAAGTTCAGTACTATGATTTCACTATGCAACAAAATATACAAATTAACTTCAGACTTCCTTCATAATCCTGTAAGTAACATGGAACAATGTAAACATTAATGATCTCACCCACTACATTGAATCTGCTGACACTTAACAGAGTCATTCAGAAATGCTGGGACCCATCCAACATCTCATTCATATATTCCCGGAGTCACTCTCTGGAAGCGTTCAACATGCAGCCTCATCACTCAGCTCACTTAAGTGCTGAACTGGAAGCAACTGGCAATGCTCACTTGCTTAATGCTGCAAGCCGATAAGGAGAAAAAAATGCATATACAATGCATAAAAATCCATACACCTGACTAAATGTATAAACTAGTAGGCTATTATTATTAATATTATTAAACATGTCAGGCGGTTTACAAATGGACATCAACAAGTAGTTTTGGTTTTTTTTACTGCTGTTTTTGCCACCACAGTATAGCCTGTTACACACAGACATGCACTGATAGCTTTGCCCTGTCTCTGGACCTCCCCGCTGTGGCATGACTCCATCATGGCCTTAGTCAACTCCCCTGCTCAGACCCTTGCAGCCCCCTCCCCACGTACACATACACTTTCCCACACACGGTGCAGATTTCACACATGCAGGCTCTCTTCCCTCAATAGTCGGGTCCCCCAACCCCTCTAAGTTCGAGGAAAATGGTTTTCACGGAACCCCACTAACATGTGGCCTCCCCTTAACCACAAACCAAGAGTAGGGAATGAGAAAGAACAAATGCATTACAGCTGCAATATTAGCCGATGGAAGAAGCAAAGGGAAAGAGGGTGGAGAGGTAGGGGGAGAGGGAAGGACAAGGGCAGAATGGGGGGCCTTGGTGTGAGCATCGACCTACAGAACACTCTCCCACATGTGGAGTCAATTAGGAACAATCTTGTTTTGTACCTACTGCTGCAAAAGAGAGGGTTCTCTTGGGTTGTGTGTGTGTGTGCAAAGCCAAAGACAGCACAGCCAATGAAAGAGTCCAGATATTCGGGTTGTACCCAACAACTTTAAAAAGATGGGCCATGGCCCATCACAATAGTCCACACGTTAAGTAGAAATGTCATACAATGAATGCACTTGCATTAATAGAATTGAACAGAATTACGCAAAGTAATCCACGATGGGCCGCACGGTGTTCGAGTGGTTAGCACGTTGGCCACACAGTCATGGATATCTGGAAGACCTGGGTTCGAATCTCAGTTGGGCATCTCTGTGTGGAGTTTGCATGTTTTCCCATGCGTGCGTGGGTTTTCTCCGGGTACTCCGGTTTCCTTTCCGTTTCCAAAAACATGCATGTTAGGTTAATTAGCGACTCTAAATTGTCCATTGGTATGATTATGTGTGTGAATGTTTGTTTGTCTATATGTGCCCTGTGATTGACTGGCGACCAGTCCAGGGTGTATCCCCCTCTCGCCCAAAGCCAGCTGGGATAGGCTCCAGCATACCCGCAACCCTAATGAGGATAAGCGGCATAGAAAATGACAGAATGAATGAATAATCCACAATGCCCACGCTTGCTTGTCCACACGCGTACATTTCTTTAATGGAGTCATTCCTCTAGCCAGTTATCAATGACAACTACCAACAACTATGCACAGTGGAAATAAGACTCAATGTGAGCCACAGAGTCCACATGTTGCAGTAACACAGTATCGTGTAATGAATTGATGGCGCGTGAACTGGTAAAAGAACGAAATCTCTAGAGCAACATACAGTAAATGTTATTTGATTACAGTAATGGAAACTGTCACCCAATGTGCACAATAGAAACAAACAAAACGACCGAGTTTAAGCCTCAAAGTCAGCATGTTACGGTAATACAGAGTTGTATAATTTAGTGATGGCATAAATGTCTGCAGCAGTGTGAGATTAGGCCAGCAGGGGACACGAGGAAGGAATTTGCGGCTAAGTCCGACTAAATATATGGTGTTTGCAATCCGGGCAAAAGTTTAATTATTTTATTGACACAAAAAAACATCACAATCTAGATTTTTAACTAGGGTATGTATGTCGGTAGAAAAGGGCGATTTACATGAGTCTCCCACAGTTGGCAGCTCTGCACAGTTGTTAGTGAACCCGCGTCCTCTCGGGCTCTGTATGCGTAAATAATATACACCAAGTGTGGGTGTGGTGAGACAGAGGCAGCACCTCACACCACAGGGAATTCCAGACCACTTCCTTGGTAACAGAAAACAGGAAGTCACCGCTTTTGAAAGTTTCATGACCGTTTCAATTATGCATGCACATTGTTATGTTTACACAAGTGTCATGATTTATCCATTTCAAGACAGATGATTGGCTGGAAAGCTCTGCATAAACAAGCACTGACATTGGTGGAAGACCAAAATGTGGGAAAAAAAATTCTCCTTGCTTTTTATATGCGCATTGAAAACGCAACTACAATTTGGGGAAATGATTGTTTGATTTACAGAAGAAAAGATCATTAACATACAAATAACAGGTTCATTTGTAGATGAATAAAGCAAGATGTTGGGAATTCCATGGCATTCCAGTTTTTTCTCCATGTTAATCATGTTTTGGTCTGCAAAAACTGAATTGACAGTTGACATTGGTTCCTTGCCTTTATACTGTAGTATATGATGTACCAGTGTGAAGCAGAGTTGAGTGAATTCTGCACATGTGGCAGACACAAGACACTTACCAAGGTTATCTTAAGCCAAGGTCACAACCAGATGAACATTTTTTTGGCCTTTGACTTTAGGAATTACAGTATTTCCATTGATATTTAAGAGTCCTGATTTTTTCATAAAGTGCAATCACATTAGTTAATTGACTTTTTTACTATGTATTTTTTACACTCAAATGTGTGGGTGAGCATGCTTTCCATGGGTTTCGACTTTTTAATTATTTTGCATGCTCATGGGGGGGGGGGGGGCTTCCTGCAAAATTCCGTTGCAACAAGTGTACAATGACAATAAAGGACATTCTATTCTATTCTATTCCAATGCCCAAAGCGATGTCTTCCAGTAAGCCATTCCCTCTCCCACACTTCCCATGCCTCCAGACATTACTTCACTTTTCATTATCCGATCGCCTCCAAAACTGATATTGTTAACTGATATGTTATGATACCTGATATAACATGATATTGTTAAAACTAATGAGTTAAAGGAAAACTACTTTTTTAGAATGTTTCCCCATCATCACAATCCTTATGTGAAACATCAACACATATGTCTCTCTTCTGTACGTTGTAAAGATAAATAAACAGCTAAAAAGACACTTCTAAGAATGCACTTAATGGGAAACATAAAATATAAAACCTTCTGAAAAGCGCTCCAATTGCAAATAATGTGTCATGCATATTAAATCAAACTACAGTGAGATTGTTCTTATTACAGTGGAACCTTGACTTACAAAAACCTTATTATACAAAACAAATTTACAATATGAATTTGGCTTCAAAGATATTTCAATCCCATTTAATGAAAATATATTAAAAATACGAAAATTAAAATGGAAAGTGCCGCCCAGAATTTTGAATATGCTGCCCTCCCCTGGGGTGGTAATGCACCAAAGTAATGGATGGCAACCTCCGTAAAACCGAAGAAGCTGCTGCCCTCCCATTGATTACCTTGTTTACCTCCCATCATGCTCTTCCTCCCAAAATCCCTAATCACAGCGTCTCTTTGTACAGTGTACCGAAATGCTTCTGCCCATAGTTCAAAATTGAAAAAAAATATATATAGTGCTAAGTTTAGTATGTAATGTAGTATATTCATTTAAATGAAGATACAGTACGTAAACTTACATATGATATCTGCCATCTGTCAAAACTCCATCAAGCTCGCCTCGCTTGACCCGAAAAGTAAAGTGTCCTTATTTGTAACAACATTTATTATTATTTTTCATTGCTTTTATTATTTTCTCATTGTTTTTTTTAACATTCATGCACATGTAAATGTTTATGTTGTTATTAGTGTACATATTTCTTTCGGGTGAGTACAATATTTACACTTTATATGACGGAGGGGGCTGAACCGAATTATGCCAGTTATAAGGTAAATCTGGTCTCAAAATACAAAAACTGTAAGATTCGAAAGCCCCTCTGGAATGAATTACTTTTGTATCTTGAGGTTCAGCTGTATGAGTTGTTATGGTGTATTGACACCACACCCCAACGGCTAGCTAGCTGGTCCAAGGACCGACACTGCTTGCAGCTTTAATTATTATTGCTCTCCCTTTATGATTGTTGGTTTAGGCTACTAAATGTGCATGAAAACACACCAAAATTTGCAGATGCGTCAGGACGTGCGAAAAGTTTTATATTTTGGTGGTCAGGAACTCACAGCTCCAAAACCTCTTTGCCCCCAGTAAATTACCATCGATTTAACATCTCAAATTCAAATCTGGTGGAGAATGTCTGTCATGACAGGATGACCGAAAAAGTCAGCTAAACCCATGTTGTAAAAAGCATAAGACGACAGCTATTTGGGTTAGAACTAGCACGCCGACCAGGGGTCGTATTCTGATGAGCTAGCCCTACAGAGTATAACCAAATCGGAACAATGGATATTACACTGATAGCCGATGGTAAGATGGCTTATACAATTGAGCTGTGCCATACAATGTGACATCTCACTAATGTTTTCACAAGTCAGCAGATTTCAATAAACCTGTATCTATGATGAACATAAGCGCCTGCTAGGATGTGTGTGATGTCATACAGCTACTGCGTCAGTCCATACTTTCCACCACATGATGACACTGTTGGCCTAAAGATGGTATGCTGCAAGTTCATGCTTTGCACCACACAACAGCAGTTTTAACTCTGATGCTATAGTTTACCAAACAATAGTGTCATGTAATACACATCTAGACATCCCAAACACAGTGGTAAAAAAAAAAAAATACTCACGAGAAATAAAACTGCATTATCCTTGAAAGGGTGTACAGGCATTTTTATCATATATTTTATTACATTAGTGTTTAATTTGATTTAGACACACTTTTTGTGTGACGACGATATCCTGGTATGATAACGTATATGGTGGAAAAGGAACACTTAATACTCGGGTCTCAAAAGCTGCTTGCAGCTTTACACAATATTTGGGAGACTGCAACCCTTGATGCCAAAGAGCAAAGCATTTGACACACGAGAGGAAAAAATGACAGAGATAAAAGTTAATTTAACCATTTTTGGTAAAGCCTGTGAAAACAACCCTAATCTTACCAACAGTACATTTAAATCTAAAAAAAATTTGCTACCACAGCGATGCATCAGCGGCACAACACTATGGCATCAGTCCGAATCCCATGCAGCCACCCACCACAGCTTCAAACAATTCTAGGGGAAACCATGGCAGTATTCAAATTGTTGGGCATTTTAGCATCTATTGTGAATGGGTATCATAATTATCATGTCATCTGTACATATTGCTTTTCCAACTAAACTACACATTTACATAAACCTATACATGCATCATTTTTACATTACATATGCTTTTAGGGAAATAAAAGTAAATCTAATGTTAGTTTTCACCTCCCACCGCGAACCACACAGGGGTCAACAAGTTATTGTTCTCTGAACACAATGGAAAGAGGCAGACGTGTGTTTGAGTCTTCTTACCAGCTGAACATACGCTACTTTATAGTCAGGCTGCTTAACTCTCTGGTTAAGGTAATTCCTCTTCTTGTTGGAACCTGTCAAATAAAGAGGAGACAGTCATTCCATTTCCATGACATTTCGGAAACCTGAGTAATTGCATTTGTATGACTGAAAGCACACTTTCAAAATACCCGTACATATAAAAGTATCCTGATTAGTCAATCTTCCTCCGTCATCTATACAGTTTTACAACTTTTGACCTTTTGTTATATATTCACACTTACTTTTGCATTTTGTCGTGATTACCTTTCCATTCTTAAACACAATGATATAAAGATTTAGTCTTTATGCTAAAATAATTGAGACAACATTATTGTGCATGTTTATCTCAGATTTATATAAAGAGGTACAGTAGATAGATTTTGAATTAATCGGACTTTTTTATCTGACTTTTCTAAACTCGGCAGTCATCAGTTGTTTGTACCTTGTAGTAGTAATGCATGTTTTTTTGTTTACTGACATTTCAATTGCAGCCTAGAGATACAATGAACTGCCTTCTTGAAACCCCCGTGCCCATGCCCGGTGTTACCTTTTTCTTATCTTTTATTTTTGTATTAAAAAAGATGCTTTGTCGGCCATGATCTTCCAGGTATTTTGGTATACAGCGCTTGCCAGTACATTCCTTCTTTTTTTAAGTGTACCAGATGGTAGATTTGGCCACATAATAACACTCCTTCGTGTTACTCAAAACTTCCATTAAAAGCTACAAAAACAATATTTGAAAATGCTCGGCTTCATAGGGTTGATAATCGAGACACGGATAAAAACGTTCCAATAGACGACTGCATTCCGATCGCTACTCCACGTTACAGTATATTACACAAACGTATATAATAAATAAAAGAAAGACTAAATAATCGAAAGTCAAATAAAGATGTGTCATTTATCCATTTGAAAATAAGGGAAATCCTCCTCAATACAGCAGGCGACAATAGCGACGATATCCAAGCTTTAGCCTCAGCAATCTGCAGGGACAATGGTGCAGTCCCATCTTTCAGCCCCCCGAATCTTCCCCACGCCCACTCCGAGATGTAGAATGTTCAGTGTACCATTGTCCTTACAGTTCAAGCGTGGATACCATTACATTGTCACCTGCAGTACCAAAGAATTTTTTTTTAATGAAAGTTAAAAAGAAAATAGCATTGTTTCCCCAGGGAAAACTGCAGGGTTGATAGTAGGGCTGGGTATCTCGCAATAGGATATGATCTGCGATACATGGCTCACGATAATATTATCTACATAACGTAATAGGGTAAAACAAAACAAAATAATTTTGAGTTGGAGATAGGCTCCAGCTTACCCATGACTCTAATAAGGACAAAAGCTGTAGAAGATCAGTTATTCATATCAGTTATACATTATATTACCAAATGTATTTGCTCAACTGCCTTGACTCACATATGAACTTACATAAGTGCCATCTCATTACTAACCCATAAGGAAATTTCACGACTGGATTTGTTGCACAGGGGGCATCCTATGACAGTTCCACGCTGGAATTCACTATGCTCCTGAGAGCGGCCCATTCTTTTACAAATGTTTGTCAAAACAGTCTGCATGCCTAGACGCTTGATTCTATACACCTTTGGCCAGGCCAAGTGATTACGACACCTGATTCTGATCATTTGGATGGGCGAGCAAATACTTTTGGTAATATAGTGTATAGCTTGATATTAGAGTAAATACACTGCTCAAGAAAATTAGAGGAACACTTTTTAATCAGTATAGTAACCGATCAGTCTAACTTTTGGGAGATTTATCTGGTCAGTTAAGTAGCAGAGGGGGTTGTTAATCAGTTTCAACTGCTTTGTTGTTAATGAAATCAACAACAGGTGCATCAGGGGGGCAACAGTGAGACAGACCCCAATACAGGAATGGTTTTCCAGGTTGAGGCCACTGACTGATTTTTGGCTGATTTTTTACTGACTTTCTACTGCTGTAGTTTTTCATTTGGCTTGGATCAACATCTCTGTTGATAGCATGTAGTGGTACGTGGATGCTACAGAGGTTGCACAAGTAGTCCAACTCGTCCAGGATGGCACATCAATACGTACAGTTGCAAGAAGGTTTGCTGTGTCTCCAAACACAGTCTCAAGCGCATAGAGGAGATTCCAGGAGACAGGTAGTTACTGTAAGAGAGCTGGACAGGACCGTAGAATGTCCTTAAACCCTCAGCAGAATCGGTATCTGCTCCTTTGTGCAAAGAGGAACAGGATGAGCACTGCCAGAGCACTACAAAACCACCAGAATTGGCAACTACGCCACTGGCCCTCATCCTCTTCACCGATGAGAGCAAGTTCAACCTGAGCACATGAGAGACGTGAAAGGGTCTGGAGATGCCGTGGAGAACATTACGCTGCCCTGCAACATCATTCCTCATGACCGGTTTAGTGGTGGGTCAGTGATGGTCTGGGGAGGCATATCCCTGGATGGACGCACAGACCTCTACAGGTTAGATAATGGCACCCTGACTGCTATTAGGTATCGGGATGAAATGGACCCATTGTCAGAACCTACACTGGTGCAGTGGGACCTGGGTTCTTCCATGGTCCACGACAATGCCCGGCCTCATGGGGCTAGATTATGAAGGCAGTTACTGGAAGATGAAGGAATTGATACCATTGACTGGCACCCATGTTCACCTGACCTAAACCCAATAGAACACATCTGGGACATTATGTGTAGGTCCATCCGGCGCTGCCAGGTTGCTCCTCAGACTGTCCAGGAGCTCCCTGATGCAGATCTGGGAAGAGATCCCCCAGGACACCATCTGTCGTGTCATTAGGAGCATGCCCCGACGTTGTCAGGCATGCGTCCAAGCACGTGGTGGAACAAACTATTGAGAATCATTTTGAGTTGCTACAATGACATTTTGAAAAATTTGGACCAGTCTGATGCATCATTTTTTCACTTTGATTTTTGGGATGTCTTTGATTTCCCCCGTCATGATAATCATTTTCATCCATCCATCCATCCATCCATTTTTTTCCCCACTTATCCGAGGTTGGGTCGTGGGGGCAGCAGCCTAAGCAGGGAAGCCCCGACTTCCCGCTCCCCGGTCACTTCATCCAGCTCTTCCCAGCAGATGCTGAGGCATTCCCAGGCCAGCTGAGAGACATAGTCTCTCCAGCGTGCCCTGGGTCTTCCTGGAGGCCTCTTATCGGCTGGACGTGCCCAGAACAGCTCCCAAAGTAGGCGCCCGGGAGGCATCCTAACCAGATGCCGGAGCCACCTCATCTGGCTCCTCTCAATGCGGAGTAGCAGTGATTCTACTCCGAGTCTCTCCCGGATGCATGAGCTTCTCACCCTATCTCTAAGGGAGACCCCAGCCACCCTGTGGATAAAACTCATTTCGGGCGCTTGTACCCGCGATCTTGTCCTTTTGAGCACTACCCAAAGCTCATGACCATAGGTGAGGGTAGGACCGTAAATCGACCGGTAAATTGACAGCTTTGCCTTTCTCTTCACCACAACAGACTGGTGCAGAGTCCGCATCACTGCAGATGCCGCAATCGTAATCATTTTCATTTCTATCAAAATATGTGGCATCATTTTGTTACTAATACATCACCTACTTATTATTAGGAAAGATATTTGAGATCATTTTTCCCCCCATTTAGATATGTGTTTTCAAAGTGTTCCTCTAATTTTTTTCAGCAATCAGTAATGTCTGATCAATTTATCTAGGCATTAATCAGTTGCAATACAAATTCAGCACATCGTCTAATAACATCGTCATAATAAATGATGTCCATGACACACAAATTCAGTCACAGATTAAGATGGAATTGTGACAACCTAGTGCAGAGCCATTATGATCAAAAATCTTCAAGTCTTAACTGAATAACACATGCACCAGCACTAGTTTATTTTCAGGCCAAGCAAAAAGGTCTGCATAGTTTGCTCCTCCCTGAGTCACCACCTTATCGTGGTGGAGGAGTTTGCGTGTCCCAATGATCCCAGGAGCTAAGTTGTCGGGGGCTGTCATGCCCCTGGTAGGGTCACCCATGACAAACAGGTCCTAGGGGATGGACCAGAAAAAGAGTGGCTCAATAGACCCCAATGATGCGCAATAACAATAGACTTTATTTTCCTTCGCCCGGACGCGGGTCACCGGGGCCCCCCTCTGGAGCCAGGCCTGGAAGTGGGGCACGATGGCCTCCCATGAGCTCACCACTTGTGGGAGGGGCCAAAGGGGTCGGGTGCAAAGAGAGCTGGGTGGCGGCCGGAGGCAGAGGCCTTGGGGGTCTGATCCTCGGCTACAGAAGCTAGTTGTTGGTACGTGGAATGTCACCTCTCTGGCGGGGAAGGAGCCTGAGCTGGTGCGTGAGGTGGAGAAATTCCTGCTAGATATAGTCAGACTCACCTCAACGGACAGCAAGGGCTCTGGAACCAGTCCTCTCGAGAGGGGCTGGACTTCATTTCCACTCTGGTGTTGCCAGTAATGAGAGACGACGAGCAGGGGGTGGCAATTCTTGTTGCCCCTCTGGACATTGGAGTTTAACCCAGTAAACGAGAGGGTAGTTTTCCTACGCGCCTTCGGGTGGGGGGACGGGTCCTGACTGTTGTTTGCGCGTATGCGCCAAACGGCAGTTCAGAATACCCGCCCTTTTTGGAGTCCTTAGAGAAAGTACTAGAGAGTGCTCCCTCGGGGGATTCCCTTGTTCTGCTGGGTGACTTCAACGCTCATGTTGGCAACGGCAGTGAGACCTAGAGAGGTGTGATTGGGAGGAACGGCCCCCCTGATCTTAACCTGAGCGGTGTCTTGTTAGTGGACCTCTGTGCTCGTCACGGATTTTCTATAACGAACACCATGTACAAACATAAGGGTGTCATGTGCACTTGGCACCAGGACACCCTGGGCCGCAGTTTGATGATTGACTTTGTGGTTGTGTCGTCGGACTTGCGGCCAGATGCTTTGGACACTCTGGTAAAGAGAGGGGCGGAGCTGTCAACCAATCACCACCTGGTGGTTAGATGGTTCCGATGGTGGGGGAGGATACCAGTCAGACCTAAACGCATTGTGAGGGTCTGCTGGGAATGTCTGGCAGAGTCCCCTGTCAGAAGGAGTTTCAACTCTACCTACGGGAGAGCTTTGACCATATTCCGAGGGAGGCAACGGACATTAAATCCGAGTGGGCGATGTTTCGTTCATTTCCATTGTCGATGCGGGCGATCGTAGCTGTGGTCGGAAGGTGGTCGGTGCCTGTCATGGCGGTAATCCTAGAACCTGTTGGTGGACAACAGTGGTGAGGGATGCGGTCAAGATGAAGAAAGAGTCCTATCAGGCCGTCTTGGCCCATGGGACTCTGGAGGCAGCAGACAGATACCGGAAGGCCAAGGGGTCTGCAGCTCTGGCGGTCATGGGAGGAGTTTGGAGAGGCCATGGAAAACGACTTCCAGGTGGCTTCAAAGAGATTCTGGATCACCATCCGTCGTCTCAGGAGGGGAAAGCAGTGCACAGTCAACACCGTGTATGGTGGGGACGGTGTGCTGCTGACCACGACTCGAGATGTTGTGGACCGGTGGAGGGAATACTTTGAAGACCTCCTCAATCCCACCGACACGCCTTCCAACATGTTCACTACTTTCATGGACAGAATTTCTAGGCGCAGCCAGGGCGTTGAGGGGTTTCGGTTTGGGGGCCGCAGTATTCGATCTTTGCTTTTTGCAGATGATGTGGTCCTGTTGGCTTCGAGCCGTGACCTTCAACTCTCACTGGATCAGTTCGCAGCTGAGTGTGAAGCGGCTGGGATGAGAATCAGCACCTCCAAGTCCGAGTCCATGGTTCTCAGCCGGGAATGGGTCGAGTGGCATCTCTGGGTCGGGGATGAGGGCCTGCCTCAAGTGGAGGAGTTTAAGTACCTCGGGGTCTTGTTCACGAGTGATGGAAGGATGGAACGCGAGATGGACAGGCAGATTGGTGCAGCGTCTGCAGTGATGCGGACTCTGCACCGGTCTGTCGTAGAGAGAGCTGAGCCGAAAGGCAAAACTCTCAATTTACCGGTGGATCTACGTTTCTACCCTCACCTATGGTCATGAGCTTTGGGTAGTGATCGAAAGGACAAGATCGCGGGTACAAGCGTCCGAAATGTGTTTTCTCTGCAGGGTGGCTGGGCTCTCCATTAGGGATAGGGTGAGAAGCACTGTCATCCGGGAGAGACTCGGAGTAGAACCGCTGCTCCTCCACATTGAGAGGAGCCAGATGTGGTGCCTCAGGCATCTGGTTAGGATGCCTCCCGAACGCCTTTCTGGGGAGGTGTTCAGGGCACGTCCAAACAGTAAGAGGCCTCCAGGAAGACCCAGGACCTGTTGGAGAGACCATGTCTCTCAGCTGGCCTGGGAACGCCTCGGCATCCGCTGGGAAGAGCTGGACGAAGTGGCCGGGGAGAGGGAAGTTTGGGCTTCTCTCCTTAAGTTGCTGCCCCCGCGACCCGACCTTGGATAAGCAGACGAAAAGGGATGGATGGGATGGTTGGATAGTTTGCATTTGTCAAAAAACAAGAGCCTGATCTCGATGACTAGGGACTGGAAGTTAACCTCTTCCCAAGTTGGAGATGATGATGACATCATGGTCTTGTCAGACTTCAGCAAATGGAGGGGAATTGAAATGCCTGTGTGTTTAGCATTGTCAGACAAGCAGCTTTGCATAACATACATAAATCAAAACAGGTATTTTGAAAAATTAGTAGCAATTTCTACAGGAAAAAATCCAGTAAAAAAATAGTCAATATGAATGACCAGGTCATCAAAATGCTTGAATACTTTCGACAGCTTGTTGACAGACAAGTCAAAAGACCCATGGTGAAAATGCCATTACCATGGGTACAGTTTATAACATGAAAAACATTCCACTGTGGCAAGTCATTAGTGAACGTGCGTATGTCGGGTACATCAACAGAAAAGCAGCCAACTGCTCAGGGTAAGCCCTGAGCAGAGTTGTAAAAGACTAATACTCTCCCACCCCAAGCTAACTGGAGGCCCCTGTTTGGAAGAAAAACAAGAGGTAAGATGTGTGTCGCTCTGTGCTTGTGTTTGTGGTTAAGTATCTGAGGAAACTCACAGGGAAATATGACTTGTTATGACCTTTAAGACACTGACTTGTCACGCCATTAACAATAAACCAACTGCACGGAAGACTACCAAAAAGAAACACACACACAAAGCATGACGGGAGAAACATAAAAGTTCAGGTAATCCTTTCCAAACACATACATGGACACAGGCAATGCTTTCATAAAACACTTGCAAATGCAAGCACTCCCATTTTCTCCCACTTAAGAGATTGTGGTTTGGCAGCCAGATATTACATTACAAATCCCAGACCAGAAGGGTAACCATGGCAACTCCTTCCAAAATAGCCAAGCTACCCATGGAGGGAAGAAAGGGTCGTTTGCACCCCTCACTCTTTTCTGCCTCTTCCTGTCTTCATGCTTTCACTGGAACTCTCAACATATACAAGGATACCTTCTCTGGATGCATCTGCTCATGCACCACTCGCCGTATCTTCCTACCTCTCTCCTGTGGGGCTCTCCATGCTTTAGGCTGAACCCCAATTCCACCCCTGAGCCCTTCCTCTTCGTCTTACCCCTACCTCTTAAATCTAAGGGCCAAAGGGACGAAGCCACATCACATCATCACCTCGCTCTGACATAGGCAGATGCGACGATTAAGTGTTCACAATAAATATTTCGTACCATAAAATAAAGTGTGTGAATTTTAACAATTTCATAGCCTAACCCAAGATTTTGTTTTTAAAAAAAGGAAAAAAATTGTACAACTGTCACATTTATTGCCAAACATATACTTCTAATAACAGTTTACAAACAGCTCTAATAATATTAATAAAAACCTAAAACGTATTAAATTTACAAAGCATATAGAAAGAACACAACACAACATATGAGCACCACCAAATAGATTCAACCATTCTTTAAAAACCTCCCTGTTTTGGCCTTGGCTTCATTGTTGTGCTCTCAGAGATTATTCTGATACAAAATCCAGAATGGCAGTGTTCATTTCCAATTCTGGGCTAAGGATCTTCCTGCAGCACTGTGTAGTGTTGCAAAGGGTAGTGGCAATGAGCTCCTCTGGTGTGCTAACTTCCTGTAGGAATGACAAAAATGCATAATTGATTAGTTGCTACTAACTATTAACTCATTGTACATACAATAATAATAGTGATAATTGTAGTAATACTGTGATGTAAACAAGAGTAGCAGTAAAAAACATAGATAGGGACAAAGTTAAGAGTTATATGGAGTGCTGTCCATATAAGGCTATGTTGTTTACATGATTATTTAACTCAATTACCATTACCAACCATTGATATTGTATGAATACAATAAAAAAATCTTACCATGGCAATTGTTGCACATGTTATGTTACATGAGTGATTAGACAGCTAATATAAAACGCAAACATCACAGTACAATTCATTTCAGTAATGCTTTTACGATAGCTGCTAGCTCATTATAACAAGTGATTTAAAAATGCACACTTATAATAATAATAAAAATAATGCAATTATCAGGCTTATATAGTCACTTTCTAATCAGTGTAATTATTCATGAAATGCAGAAAATATTGGTGTTAGCCAGCTTGTTAGAACCACCAACAACCAACCATTCAAAACATGGTGAATATTTATGCGGAGTAGAAAAGGATTGGATATCTAATAAAACATAAGTATTGTTATTATGAAAATCAATAATTTCCTTAATTACTTACATTTATACACTTCGTTGGGTCTCTGCTCTTTTGTCTTGACAGCGGGAGTGGTGTATCCTTTGTAGAAAGTGTGGTTCCTTAGCACTTCATTTACAATAAGTGAGATTGTTGTCAACACGCAAAACCTAGATGGTAAGGGCTAAGATAAGGAGCAAGGAATGCAATTGGGATGCAGCTCTAGTAAACAACATTGAGTGATGAGTCAGTTAAGTAAAATGTTAACTAGTGGTGACAGCGATATGGCTAACTTCTACTGGTAACATCAATACAATATGGTTATGTATTTGTATGACATTTGCAGTCAGTTCGTAAAAAAGGTGTTGCACAGTGCATACTTTGGGTTTTGGGTTGTTTGGACAGTATGTTATCAATTGGCTGGAGTTTTCAGCGCCTGTCAGAAAGAATTTGTGTACTTAGTACGTAGTTTGAGACTTGCCGCTGCCACCACCTGCAGCAGACTTCAGAAATCAGGAAATTTGTTTACGGCATACAACTAATCCAGTTTGGTAAACTGCCTCACTTACATAGTTGAGCATTCCTGTGAGCCACTGTAGCTCAGTCAGTGGAGATTGGAAAAATGGAGGGTGGACAAGTCATTCTATAGCCCAGATTATGGCATGTGGGCAAATTGCTGGAAACCTTTCCTCATCTGATGCATCTCCCTTTGCCACACAGGCTGGATGACAAGAGGCTTCACTCTGCATCTGTCCGTGAGCGCGCTATGGAATGAACAGAAAGAGTAAGAGCCCCCTTCATCCATTCAGCATCTTTGTCCCAGTACATGGATGCGTGGGGGGCTACGAGAGAGTGCTATTTAGCAGCAAATTAGCCTTGTGAGCAAGCATGTGCTAACATAGCTGTAGGCACAAAAGCGAGGTTTCTAAGGCGAACGCCACAGCCCAAACAATACTATGGTCTTACTATACTATGGTAAAATTATGTTTTTTAAACACATTAAACAGGGTGAGCACATCAACACAGACGACCCGATATGTCGCATTTGTTCTAAAGAAGTGGCAAGGAAGACGGGGAATATGACAGTCAACGCTGATTAAGGCGTTTGGTCGGCAAAGTAACAAAACAGCACAAAACGGTGCCCACTCACACAAAGTGCAACCTTTCAATTAGGTTGAAAAGCCAAGATTTTGAGAAACGTTAGAAATTGTTTGAGACAGTAAGAATTGTCTGGGAAAAGTGAAACGTAAATGTCACAAACAGCAGTTCCTGAATGGTACAACCAAGTGAAAAAAGATGTGTTGAAAGACATTGCGTTTTATTCCCCCGCCACACATGCTATATGTGGTCCAGCTCAAATGTCACCTCGTACATTAGTTATACAATACATTACATAACTGCGTGTGGGTGGAGAGTTTTTTTTCCCCATAACAGAGACAGGGTCTATTTTTTATTTTACTGCTAATGGTTACGATGGTCTGTGATTGGCTAGTGACCAGTCCAGGGTGTACCACGCCTCTCACCCAAAAGTCAGCTGGGATAGCCTCCAGCATTTACTGCGACCCTATTGAGGATAAGCAGCATAGAAAATGGATGGGTGGACGGTTATGATTGTGAATTTTTAATGACTGCAATAGTTTATTAAAAAAAAAAAGAGTGCATTTTGTTTTCATTGAGGTTCCTTTTTTTTAAATTGTTGTTTGTGTAAAAGTTTAGTTAAAAGCTCTTGACATTTCAATTACACCGTTAAGTAGTTATACAATGTACTCTCATTATTATGCCTTGTAATGTACTGTATGTTTGTAAAATTTGTAATGGTGACGGACCTATCTATTGCTAAAATTTAGTCATGTTAATTGCATTTAACCTTAAGCCTTTTTCATTTCATAATTCATTTGCTGTTTTTCGGCCCATGCATTGCGAGGATAACTGTAAATGTGTATGTAAGGGTTTTGAGTTTGTTTCACACAAGGCCAAGGTACAGCCCCTCTTTTGTCAGGTGTCCTTCATTTACTTCTGGTGTGATCCGGAAATTAAGTAAAATGGAAGTGACCTTTGAAAGGGAAGTACCATTGAGAGGATCCTTGTGTGGATAAGTACTTTGGGTCCTGACATCAGTTTGTTGCCATAAATGTATAGGCTGTTTAAAAACTGTTGGTGTGCACCCCTCCCGAGTTGTCTTGGGACATCTGGAGTCCTTTATCGCAAGATTGTGATATATGCAAAAGTCTGCAAGATTTAAAGAAAACCAGGCAAAATACAACAGCATCAAGATCCTGCAAGATCTTGCCAGATCTATTCGAGGCCTGTGCTTCCCACCCCACACTACCTCTGAGCATGTCGACCAACTCTTAACTGCTACAGTTAACTTGCGTCACACCGCATGCGCTGTGTGCATTTACAATCACACTGAGTTTGATGAAAAGGTGGTTTTTCACGCATGCATTCAGAGCAATAAAATAGTCTCACTTAGTTGGGTCAAAATAGAAAGACACTCACCAAACTGTATCCTGGTACGAACTTCTCCCACTGGGACATTATAGATCTTCTCCAGGTAGTTTTTCACATCGTTCTTTGTCATCCTAAACAGATGTGCCCAAAAACACACAGGAAGGTACAGCGAGTGAGACCGAATAGAACAAGGGTTATTATAAGGCTTTTGGCTGCAGTGTTAAAGGTGAACGTTTATCATGTTTCTCTATACATCTAATGGAGGCCAGGCTGTAACATTTACATAAAATATACTATAATATTACATATTGTATTGAAATACATACAGATCAAATGTATATTGGGTTTTATCTTTTGAGGCATAAAAATCCAAAAGAGAAATGTGAGTGATGATCTTCACCTAATTAGCTGTCTGCATGTATTGATCCTGCACAGTGAAACCCTATACAGGAAGCTGGCCTGGCACCAGCCAATCTGCTGGACCATCCAAGCTCATGGTAGCCCAATAGGCAGCATTTGAAACATACTGCTCTGACCAGAGGAAGAAAGGCTTTTAACTGCTAATCAATTTAGCCAATAGGATTAGCCAGGTAGAGAGCACTTCCCAAATGCGTCTGACAAAGAGCTTTACAGCAACGCTGTGGTCTACCATAAGTATCTCGGATATGGCATCTATCACATGCGCTTCCTTGATTGAATGGAATATTGTGTATCTCTGAATTTCGGAGGGATACAACGATAACTTGAACTGTTGGAACAATATTAAGTGATACAAACAAAAATCAAAAAGTGTGTGACTGTAGACAAATAATGGTTTGTGCACATTCCCTGTGTTTTGTATTGCTGCTGGTTTTGCTGTGATAATTAATCTGTTGTGAATTTGATTTCATATTGGTGGATTTATTGTTTTTCATTTTTACTCACATAACCCTGTGGCGTACCAGTAGTGGTAGATGTATCTCACTTTGGGAACATAGGTTCTAATTTTAAAAGGTTTCAAACGGACTGTGGAAGATGGACAAAGTAAAAAGCCAAAATTGTACCACTTCCACACGAAATGGGAAAACTATTTTTCCCCTCAATCTATCATGCCAACTCTATGCACTGTTAAGGTAATGGAATTTAAGGTAATGTGTCATAAATGTAACAATACTGACACCTAGTGACCAGTGTACTACATATGACTTTATAAAAATATATTTTGATTAATAATAACCCATTGTCAACCACAGGACATTGATCATTTATCAATTAATAAATTTACAAAAAACTGATGTAGCGTGGGACGACTATATGAGATGATGTTTTAACTAGGGGTGTGATGAAAAACCTATATATCGAACTATAGCGATATTTAATCTTACAATGACTTATCAATACAGTCTCGCCGTAGTCTCCTTCAAAAGTGGCGGGAAATTGGGAAGAAATTTACTAGTCACAGACAAGTGTGTTGTTATTGTGGACTCAGCAATACCTACTCATTAGAATGAATGAAAACAAACCCATGCAGATAACAATCTAAAATAAATATGAAACAGCTCTATATGCTGTTCATGCATCCACCATTCCCTCCACCCCACACAGTGAAGCAAAGCACACTGACAGGTGGTACGGGAGATCATGTGAAGAGGAAAGAGTGATTTCACCAAGAGATTAGTTTTCCTACAGTCTGTGCTGTCAGGGAACTAGAATGGAGGAAAGTGGTTAGGGACTGACAGGTCTCCTGTGATTCATTAGCAAGAGGAATGCTGATACTGATTAATGGTGACATGTTTTAAATATTTTCAGGCTTTAATTAATACATTAATGCTGTTCAAAAAATATTGCATTTCCATTATAGGCTCATAATTAGTAACATACAGTATATTTACTAATTGTATTTTAAAAAGTGAAAGATTATTATGAATCCATTATGTCCTACTCCCCACTGGTAGGTTACAACATCACTACTACTACTACCACTAATAATAATAATAATAATAATAATAACAACAATAATAGGACACTGTTCGGGGGCAACAGTGTAACCTCGGTTAGCGCAAAGTCCTGTTAGTTTATTTTTTGGTGTACATTAAAAATTTACACAAAAATGCTGCCTTGGTTAGCGTACAACATAACACAAATCATGGTATCAATACATACAGTTAACATTTGAGAATACATCATGTTTCACTTAGACAATTTTAAAAAAGTTACTGTAATCTCTGGTATATACTTTCTTAAACTTTGAATCCTGCATCTTAAAGTAGTGTTCAAAATAATAGCAGTCCAATGCCAATGGATTTACCTGTAAGTACTGTGACACTTAGAAGACGCATGTGTGAAGCTAATTTACAAGAATCCACAATACAAACCCCTGTGTTAAAAAAGGGCATGTGCAGAAGAGGTTACAATATGCCAAAGAACATAACTGTGGACTGATGAGAGTAAAATTTTGGGTCAGGGTGGCAGACAGTTTGTGAGACGACCCCCAAACTTTGAATTCAAGCCACAGTAGACAGTGAAGACAATAAATCATGTTTGTGCAAGCGACGCGATATGGGCATGTTTCTCCTATTATGCTGTTGGGCCTATTTATCACATACCAGGGATCATGGATCAGTTCGCCAAAATACTTGAAGAGGTCATGTTGCCTCGTGCTGAAGATGTTAGACTTTGAAGTGACTGTTTAAACAACACAAGGACCCCAAACACACTAGTAAACGGAGCATAATCTTGGTTCCAAACCAACCAAATGAATGGTACGGAGTGGCCAGCCCAACCCCGAAACTTAATCCAATCGAGACATCAAAAATGCTGTTTCTAAAGCAAAACCAAGAAATGTTAATGAATTGAGGAATGTTGTTAAAGAATCTTGGAGTGGAATAACAGCTGAAAGGTGCCACAATTTGGTTGACTCCATGCCACACAGATGTGAAGCAGTTATAAAATAACTGTTGTCATACAACTAAATATTTTTTTAGTGATTCACAGGATTGTCAAATCCTAGAAACAAAAAAGTTTGTACAAAATAGTTTTGAGCTTTTAAAGTCAACGTCAGACACTGCTTTTTTTAAACACATCCCTTTCAACTAATTGCCCATTTGCACAGCCTTAAAGGCATGCATATTATGAATGTTGGATCTTGTTTGTTTTCTGAGAATATACTGCACCTACTGGTAACTTCTTTGCCATGTAGCAATACAAAATATACTGGCCAAAGCCTGATCCCGTCAGATCTCAGAAGCTAAGCAGGGCAGGGCCTGGTCAGTACTTGGATGGGAGACCTCAGAGGAACACCAGGTGCCACAGTGGGAGGAAAGAAACTTTCCTTGTGTCCTTAGGCAAGCCACTTCACCCACATTGCCTAGTATGAAAGTGGTGTGTGTGTGAGTGTCGGTGGTGGTCGGAGGGGCCGATGGCGCACACTGGCAGCCTCGCTTCCGTCAGTCTGCCCCAGGGCAGCTGTGGCTACATAGTGGCTTACCATCACCAAGTGTGGCGTGAATGAAAAATGACCTCAGTGTAAGCGCTTTGAGAGGCTTTGTAAAGCGCATAACAAGTGTAAGGCATTATTATCATTATTATTACTGATTCATCTGGTTAAGCACATTGGACTGGTATTATTTTAAACACTACTGCATATAGCGGTGCAACTAATTTATGGCCAAGTTCTGATTTTGTGACATCTCCTTTACTTCACAACTACTAGTAATTTAAATATTGTGTTTCCCGCAAGCCAGTGAGGAAAAAGTAGCTCTCAAGCTATCAGTCAACTTGCGATGACCTTGTCAACCCATTGGAAACCACAGCAGATCATTACTCAATATAACAGTCTGCCTCACGGTGCCATCGCCCATTCGGACTCTATATCCCTATCCTCTCCCAGGTCGCAGGCAAAGCTCTGCCGGAGGTGAGAGTTAAAGATTTGACGAACGGGAGGCTCTGCCAGACGTTCCCAGTACACTCTCACTACACGTTTGGGTCTCCCAGATCTGTCCAGCATCCTCCCCCCACCATCTGATCACACCCACCACCAGGTGGTGATCAGTTGACAGCTCAGCCCCTCTCTTCACCCACGTGTCCAGATCATGCGTACATAGGTCTGATGATACAACTACAAAGTCGGAATGTCTCAACCTCTCGCACAACCTCTGGCTCCTTGCATTATTTATTTTTTTTTATGAATTAATGAATTTATTGATTTATATATTAGGGGTGTAACAGTTCACATAGATGTATTGAACCGTTTCAGTTTTGCATGTTCAGTTCGGTCTACTTACGTACCGGTTCGGTTATATTTTATGCTATTTTTCTCATTAAATCCATTACTAAAGTGATCTAAGAGCTCCGCAAGGAACAAAAGTCCTGGCCGAGTATCCACATGGACGCCTCTAAGTGTTGGACACAACTGACTGATGGGGAGGAACATAATTGGCTCACATCATAGCAAATGCCAGTGAGAGGGCTGAGCTGGGAGACCCTCCCATCTCACTACGGTCTCCTGTTGGGGAACACTTTGGCTTCCCTGTTAAATTAAGGATGAACAAAGGCAAGTGGATAAATCCAACGTTGTGTGTCAACATTGTACCACAGAGATCGGGTTTGCTGCAGGAAACAGGTCTAACATGTTAGCGAATTAAAACGATATAATCTGGCAGTGAATGTTACTTCAACATGAAATACAAAACCAGCTTAGTGGAAACACCGATAGCTTCAGCTACCTCTGCAGCTATCACTAACTCGGTTGCTAGTGACCAGGTTTTCTCCACTGCTGGAGATATTGTCCCTCCAACCACTGTACACTGTGCGTTCTGCATTAATGTGGATGAGTTATTTTTTTGCCAAAAACTTACCATATTCAGGATGTTGCTGCTAAGTTTTCAAAGTTTTAACTTGTTGATTTATTATTTTAGACATATTTTTATTTTTTTAATGGAACAGTTTATTTTATTATTATTTTTCTATTTTAAAAAGTCAAGTCTGAGTTATTGAATTAATATTTATATATTTTTAGCATTTTTTTAAATAAAAGCATTTGAAGTCATTTTTTCTGCCTTTTTTGTACTAAAAATTAACTGACCCAAGCACTTCAAGAAACGGAACCGGACTGGAATTACGTTTACAACTTCTGGGATAATGATCTGGTCAGCTAAGTAGCAGAGGGGGTTGTTAATCAGTTTCAGCTGCTGCTGTTCTGATTAAAAAACACACACGTGTGTGTGTGCGTGAGTGCATGTCTTTTGACCATTTAAACATCTTCACAAGGCTTTCAGTCATATCACATCTTTCTGTAATAATGTCTAAATATTGAAAATATCCATGTTGTAAGTCGCAGTCCAACACATAGTATTTCTTCTCACACAGTACATGTGCATAGTGACATCAAAGTAGAGCGTGTCGTGGTGAGTTTGTGTTGAAAATGCAACAGGAGAGTTGTTTTCTGCACAGATGAAAGGTTGAAAAATAAAAGCCACTCCTCATTGTCAGACTGCTCTATTGTCAGGTCTGGGTGGAGACAAGCACAGTCAGTACCTCAAAACTCCCATCTACCAGACAATACCTACCACAGAAATTGCTCAACACTAAGTATCATGATGATCACAGCAGACTTTAAAAGGGATAGCCACTGGGGAACCTGAGCCTTAATAAGAGAAAAGACAGCTGAGAAGTTGAGAATATAAGAGCAGTGTGTGAAGGATTGGATTTATTGTTTGGGTTTTGGTCTGACAAAAGAACAGAACTAGATCAAAGAGCAGGTCATCACAAGTAACAATACACACATGGTCTACATCTTGACATGCTCTAGCGTAGTGCCCTATTAAATCATTTTTACCAAATTCCGTTTTTTTTACATATCACACTGATTTTTAACAGCATAGTGTTCCAGCATAGTGGAGTGTGTGATTTTTGGGTAAGAGAATAAAAGGTCAGTTAATTAAGTGCAAAATAACTTACATTTACTGATGTAATCCATCAGCGGACAATTTAGCCCACTAATTGATTGCTTGTGATTAAAAAAAGATGTAGTCACTCATGCAACTCTAACTGAGTTCCTTAAGTTCTGGAATTAGTAAACAATCAGTTAAAAACTACACAAAGAATAACGGCAATGCACCTTTGCCTACTGATCTGAACTTAAAGTAGACCAAGAGAATTTTCCATTAGGTGATGAATTGGTAATTAACACTTCAAAAGAGTGGCTGACAATTTGCAATTGAAACTTCAAAAGGGATAGTGGACCGTAACCAACCATTACCTGGTTAGATTACATTATGTAATTTTAATATTTTGACAAAAAAATCCAGAAAAATGCGTTTCAAAAAGAGTTATAAATTAACTTGCATTTCCATTAAGGAAATAAGTATTTGATCCCCTATCCGTCAGCAAGACCTCTAGCTATAGGTGGATCTTATACAGGTAACAAGCTGACATTGGCAGCCCTCTCAGCTTGCTACCTGTATAAAAGAGACCTGTCCACAGAAGCAATCAATGAATCCAGATGCCATACTCTGCACCATGGCCAAGACCAAAGAGCTTTCCAAGGATGTCGGGGACAAGATTGTGGACCTACACAAGGCTGGAATGGGCTACAAGACCATCGCCATTTGGTGACAACAGTTGGTGCAATTATTCATTAAATCGAAGAAACATAAATTAACTGCCAATCTCTCTCGGTCTGGAGCTCCATGCAAGATCTCACCTTGTGGAGGTTCAATGATAATGAGAACGGTGAGGAATCAGCCCAGAACCACTTGGGAGGAACTTGTCAATGATCTCAAGGCAGCTGGGACCATAGTCACCACAAAAACAGTTGGTAACACACTACGCCGTGAAGGACTGAAATCCTGCTGTGCCCGCAAGGTCCCCCTCCTCAAGAAAGTCCATCTACAGGCCCGTTTGAAGTTTGCCACTGAACATCTGACTGATTCAGAGGAAGACTGGGTGAAAGTGTTGTGGTCAGATGAGACCAAAATTGAGCTCTTTGGCATCAACTCAACTCGCCGTGTTTGGAGGAGGAGGAATGCTGCCTATGACTCCAAAAACACCGTCCACACCGTCAAATATGGAGGTGGAAACATTTTGCTTTGGGGGTGTTTTTCTGCCAAGGGGACAGGACAATTGCACCGCGTCAAAGGGAGGATCATGGGACCATGTACCGTCAAGTGTTGGGTGAAATGAGTCGTGGTTTGGTATTCCAGCATGACAATGATCCAAAACACAGAAAAATGGTGGAGGGAGCTGAAGGTTCGAGTTGCCAAACATCAGCCACGAAACATTAATGACTTGGAGAGGATCTGCAAAGAGGAATGGGCCAAAATCCCCCCCTGAGATGTGTGCAAACCTTGTGGCCAACTACAAGAAACGGCTGACCTCTGTGATTGCCAACAAAGGTTTTTCCACCAAATACTGAAGCACGTTTTTCCAAAGGGATCAAATACTTAATTCCTTCATGGAAATGCAAATTTATAACTCTTTTTGAAACGCATTTTTCTGGATTTTTTGTCATTTTTGTCTCTCAGTGTTCAAATAAACCTACCATTTAAATTATAGACTGATCATTTATTTGTTAGTGGGCAAACTTACAAAATCAGCTGGGGTTTAAAAAAAAATTCCCCTCCTGTATCAAGCAAAATTAAACAGATTTTCTTACCAGGCAGCAGTGAGTGACATCGATGAAGTTATATTTAGGGATGTCCGATATTGGCTTTTTTGCCAATAATGTCCAACTCTCAATTTCCGATTCTGATATGTGTGACATCATATATCTCCTTGTGCAATTAACATATCTCTTCTTGGGACCGATAAACAAAAATGACCCCAAGAGCACAGCAGCGACTCATCCAAAAGATCACAAAAGACACCATCTAAAGAACTGCAGGCCTCATTTTCCTCAGTTAAGGTCAGTGTTCATGACTCCACCATTAAAAAGACAAGACAAAAGCCTCCAAGTCAAAAAGACACTGCAAAACAAAAAGAACAGTAAGAATCGTCCAAATTTTCCCTAAGACATCTTTGGGAAAATACTAGTTGAACTTTTCCAAAGGTGTGTGTCCCATTACATACCGCATAAAAGTAACGCCTTTTTAGAAAAAGAACATCATACAAACAGTAAAATGTGGTGGTGGTAGAGTGACGGCCTGGAGCTGTTAAGCTGCTTCAGGACCTGGAAGACTTGGTGTGATAAATGGAACTATGAATTCTGCAGTATACCAAACAATACTGAAGGCCATCTGTTTGTGGCCTCAAGCTGAAACCAGCTTGGGTTCTGCAGCAGGACATCCAAACACACCAGCAAGTCCACCTCTGAATGACTGAAGAAAAACAAAATGAAGACTTTGGGCTGGTTTAGTCAAAGTCCTGACCCGAATCCTATTAAGATGGTGTGGCGTGACCTTAAAAGGCACTTCATTCTGATAATCCTCCAATGTGACTGAATTACAACAATTATGCAAGGATGAGAGAGTCAAAATTCCTCCACAAAGCTGAAAGGGACTCGCTGCAAGTTATCGCAAATGCTTGATTGCAGATGTTGCCCAACCATTTATTAGGATTAAGGGCAATCACATTTTCAAACAGGGACAAAAGCTTAATTTAAGAACTGCATTTTGTGTTCAATTGTGCTGTCAGACTTATATTTAAATTTATTTCATGATCTTAAAACATTTAAACATGACAAAAACTCAAACGCAAACAATTTATCACACCAATGCATGTATGAGGTGTGTTATGAAACGGAACCGGTGATAGGCGGTACTTGTAAGTTAACACTCAGCCAAATGAGATGAGGGTCAATAGAACAGCTCAGCAATTAAGGTTGCAGACATTTACTGGATTGAGCTGACAAATCTTTAAGTTGATCACATGTAGAATTACTACAGCTTCTGCTTGGACATAAACAAGTAGCAAGCCTCTGTTCAACTAAAAAACGGATACACATGACTCCGTGTGCAGAAATCTCGTCACACTTATACTTTATGATAACCATCTATCCATCCATTTTCTATACCGCTTATCCTTACTAATCTTCATTGGGGTCGCGGGTATGCTAGGCTTATGATTACCAGTCACATCCATCCATCCATCCATTTTCCACCGCTTATCCGGGTCCGGGTCGTGGGGGCAGCAGCTTCAGTAGGGAAGTCCAGACTTCCCGGTCCCCAGCGACCTCTTCCAGCTCCATCGGGAGGACACCAAGGCATTCCCAGGCCAGCTGTGAGACATAGTCCCTCCAGCGTCACATATTAATAATTATATTTATTTACTGCATTGTTTTCTCCATGAATTCATTTATTCATTTTCCATGCTGATTGTCCTCACTACGTTTGCAGGGCAAAGCTGGAGCCTATCCCAGCTGACTATGACCAAAAGGTAAAACCATAATTGCAAAACTTTAAGTGGCTTTCTGGAATGAATAATTGAATTTACATTATTTCTTATGTGAGAAATGTATCTATTTGGTACTTCTCGGTCTGAGTCGGGCAGATGTAATGTAATGGGCTGAGAATTCTGGAACGAATTAATGACAGTAACCACGGTTTCACTGTAGGATAAAAACTAACCCAGGTCTGATCTTATTGCATCATGTTTGTCCACATTAAAGAAATTCACAGCAAATGTTCAACCACGTGGAAAAGGTTCAAGCTGTTTCATAAACATGAACGCCATGTCTGAAAAGATCTTTGACTGTACGCTCAAAGACAAACCGTGATAAACAGGAGGTTCATTAGCGTGAAAAGGGACCTGGTTTCCAACTTCAATCATTCATTTGTGAAGTGGAACAAACAAACAAAGAGCGTTCACCCTGGTGATAAGAGCATCGTTTGATCTAACAGGTATTGTACAGCTGTCAGACAATGGTGGTTGCTGTGAAGGAGGCTCAGTTTTCTCAAGTCAGATTACAGTGAAACACCACAGCATGGTCTGGTTTCATAGTTATTAGCCAGTACAGAAGCATTAAAATGTGATTGGGGAGTAGGCTGAACATACTGTGCAGCGTTGTATTTGTGTTCTGTGTGATAAGTGTGTATGTGTCCTTATCCATTCCAAGTGAAGAACTAAAGGTGTAGTGGGAGGAAACCCAGAAATTTGATGACGTTAGTCCGAGAGCTAAGAAGAAATGCCATCAGCACAAAAGATGCGAGAACAATCCAAAGACAAAGAAATACTTCCCTCTGTTAAATACAACTTGAAATAGAAGTCTGGAACAGAAAGTAACCAAGAGCATTAGATTCTTTGCTAAAAATCAACTACTTTTTCACAATGAATTGGAAAATATTCCAATTGCTGAAAGCTTTTAATATGTTGCCTGGACTTCAGCTGCGCCGCACGGTGGTCAAGAGGTAAGCATGTTGGCCACACAGTCAGGAAATCTGGAAGACCCTGGTTCGAATCGCTGTTCTCTCTATGCAGAGTTTGCATGTTCTCCCCGTGCGTCAATGGGTTTCCTCCGGGTACTCCGGTTTCCTCCCACGTTCCAAAAACGTGCATGTTAGGTTCATTGGTGACTCTAAATTGTCCTTTGGTATGAATGTGAGTGTGAATGGTTGTTTGTCTGCCCTGTGATTGGCTGGCAACCCTAGTGGGGATAAGTAGCATAGAAAATGGATGGATGGACTTTGGCTGCATTGTCTTTTGCATAATCTTTCTAATTTCTCATACACAGTATCTGTAATATTTTATAGCAAAGGCTAAATAATAATAATAATAATAATAATGCCTTACGCTTGTTATGCGCTTTACAAAGCCTCTCAAAGCGCTTACACGGAGGTCATTATTCATTCACGCCACACTTGGTGATGGTAAGCCACTTTTGTAGCCACAGCTGCCCTGCGGCAGACTGACGGAAGCGAGGCTGCCAGTGTGCGCCATCGGCCCCTCCGACCACCACCGACACTCACACCACTTTCATACTAGGCAATGTGGGTGAAGTGGCTTGCCTAAGGACACAAGGAAAGTTTATTTCCTCCCACTGTGCCACCTGGTGTTCCTCTGAGGTCTCCCATCCAAGTACTGACCAGGCCCTGCCCTGCTTAGCTTCTGAGATCTGACGGGGTCAGGCAGGATCGGCCACAAACTAGATGTAATACAATAACGCCACTTAGTTATTTTCACTGACATACTAGTCTGTTTAATTCTCTTTATTGAAATATTGATTTGAACTGTGAATTCCTGAATGGTAAAGTATTCGAACTTAATCTCGTATATTGTCTCGTCATGCAAGTTAGGGGTCTCGTGACACTCCAACAAATCATGCAGACCGATTTTGTTTAAGAATGCAAATAGACTTTAGGGCGCTATGAAATGTGTTTTATTTTTCCCCCAAATTCAGTTTAGATTTTTTCTCTTTTTTTTTTTTTAAGAATTAAATTTATGTTTTCCCCACTTATTATTTTTTTACCAGCATAGTGTTTGTGATTTTTTGGCTATTGATTTACTGATGCAATACATCAGTGGACAATTTAGTCTAGTAAATGAGAAACGGATGTAGCTTGGCTAACTTTTCTAATGGGATGCAGACATTGCTACAAAATCACCTACAAACAGCAATGCTCGTGCTTGTGATTAGGAAAGATGCAATTCCAACTGCATAGGTAAGATATTTTTATGACACGCTTATTTTGTTTACAGTTAGACTACCAGTGTCAAACGGTGTCAAAAGGCCGGAAGGATGCTCTGTGTGTGTCCCTTTTAGGGGTATGATGAGCAGGCTGCAAAAATAAACGTCCTTCTTGTCTTGTCATGGCTCAAGCTGCCGACAAAAGGCAATAGGGTGGGTCCTTGTTAGCCGTTTCTCTCATATAGACTCCAACATGAAAGACATTTGCATGCTAAGAACTACAGTATATACAGTATAAACATAGCAACTACATAGTCACTGCAAGCAACAATCGCCTGATCAGGTATGGACTAGTCACCTTGGCAGAAATGTAGCTCTTAGCACGGTTGACAGACAGGAAGTAATATCGCTATCGCGCCCCCGTACACATGCTTTGCGCAAACAATGGAGACCATATCAAAGCTGCTGAGAGAAGCAACTGACCCCGGGTGGATGGGACTAGTCACCCCAGCAGAACGACCAGCGCAGGTTGTGGGCGGGTCCTTCATTTGCCTTTGCTTTTTGTCGCCAGCCTGAGCTATCTGATGAATGCAATGAGAAAAAGTAAATGGAAAAGACAAAGAAAAACACGGAAAAGTTAAAAAATTATAAAGATTATGACTACATTTGTATATTTTTGTATAATTGTTTGTCCTTATAATTCCATGTGTATTCTCCTTTGAATACACATCTTGTGCTGGTAGGTGTAATATCTTGTTCATGTATTGCAGCATATTGTGTTTACAACTGGTGTTAGTGTTACGAATAAAGGGTGGGAGTAAATAAGATTTTCTTCTTACCACTCCTTTTCGAGACAAATTTTTATAGATATATATATTTTTCCCCCTCTGTTATGTGTATTTTCACTTCGGTCTATTTTGTGTATTTCGGGTGGCTCGAAAAAAAAATAAACTAATGATCATAATAATAAATAGTGCACACTCACACAAGTGGAGTAAATAATTTCAACAACATGCATCGCACATTCGCTTAATATGCCAACTATTGTGAAAACATACTACTGTGTGTATGCGGCCATGGCCATTGTGCGCCCCCCAGGTGTGAATGACCTGACAGAGGTGACGCAAATGCCTCTGGGTTACATAGTTGAATCCCAGCAATAGGAAATGCTCTTTCTGGCGCA
The DNA here is from genome assembly GCA_024372805.1 of Oostethus manadensis. Classification (NCBI taxonomy): domain Eukaryota; kingdom Metazoa; phylum Chordata; class Actinopteri; order Syngnathiformes; family Syngnathidae; genus Oostethus; species Oostethus manadensis. Next base: position 1,447,985 of record QODF01000034.1, on the reverse strand, counting down.
AGTGAGTGAGGGAGGGGTAGAGAGAACAGCACGGCAAACTACATCAGAGAACCACCACATGAACGGACTATGCAAAACATCATACACCTTTGGGAGCAGAGAGTGGCGACGGTGATTCAAAAATGCTTTCTCACATACAACTCCTCCGTGGGAAATATGAATCGGTCAATATAAGTTTGCCGTGATTGCGTGAAAGCAAACTTTTCAGACAAAGACCACATTGTGTTATTACCCTGAGTACGCCAACATTGCTCATTAACAGCTGCTGAGCATTACCACAACTTATCAGAACAAACACTGCCCACGCTTAGAGACGTAAAAGCTTTCAGTGTCATAAACCTCCCATTTGTTCAATAAATAATGGATTCATGGAAAACTTGGTTCCGTTCGGTAGAAAAGAGGACCCGGGCCCCAAACAGCATTGAACTAGCCAACAAAAAAACACGGTGGAGCAGGGTTGTTCAATGTCGGGCCCAGGGTTTGTTCTTTTATTTGCCCACTGCGTACCGTTAAAATAAATTTCATTAATAATGAGTTACATTAGTAAATATTAACACAAATTTTATAAATTAACATAAAATAACATTAAAATAACACCCCTATAACATCATAACAACACCCAAATCACAATGTGATTTGATTTTAAGGTGTATATGATGGCATCAAAGAGGCCATCCGGAAGCTCGGGTAAGAAACTGGTTGGTTAGAGAAGACATTTATCATTCCAAGTATTTATCAGTAATATAGTGAAAATGAGAGGAAATGTGAATATTTACTTCGCAAGTCCATTTCAGTGTGCGCCCCTGAATGTTCTGCTTGTGTCCCCAAAATTCTAAGTTAGGCCCCTTAGTCTGGAACCCTGACTTAGTATATGAGTAAGTATGTGGCAGTGGCAATTTAACAATGCTGTGAGCCCAAGCCTTTCAATGGACTGGCAATGAACGAGGCGGCATGGCTCAGGTGCTAAGAGTAGGTATCTCGCAAGCTGAAGGTTGCTGGTTCGATCCTCCATCTTCCCGTGATCATGCCAAGTATCCTTGGGCAAAATACGGAACTCCTACTCGCGGAAACGTTGTTAGAGCGCTATACCATTTTCCCCTCACGCCATTTTGAAATGCTGGGCCGCCACAAAATAATTTTCCATTCCAAAAATTAAATGCATGTCTCATAGCCACTTATGCAATTTAGACAATGAACATTGAACGTGCCCAAGCCACCCCGTTTACAAGCAGTCCTGTGGGGGAACACTGATACTTGCGCCACATGACCACCTCATTTAATCAGGTCCATTAAGATGTAAAAATCGCATTTTATCGCACTGTATTGTGATGTAACAAAGCCAGTAAATTTTTTTTACCTCCATTAAAACTACATATGCTCACAGGTCCATCACGGATTGATTGCACAATGGGGCAACCGTACCGGTTTCACAACTTTGGGCATATATACGGTACTCCCCAGTTATGGAAAGTATACATTGCATTAATACGGGAAATAAAGTGGGATAAAGTCAAGGTCCGTATAAAATATTCCAAGGGTTTTTTTTTTACAGAAAATGAAGATTTTGCTTTCCTCACCTCCGTTAATATTAATGTTGGCACTTTAAGGTGACGAAAGTGTGACGTCTGGCAGACAGTCCTAAAGCCCCAAATAAATACTTTCGGCTTCATTTCCCATTATACTGCCTGTGTCAGCCTTTCACAAATCGTTCTTGCAACACATCTCAGCAAAGACGACCTTAAGGTGCTGAAAAGATTCTGGATAACAGATTGATGCTTCTGTCTTCTGTCTTTGAGGTTGTCACACCACCTTGTGGCCATGATGCAAAGTGCAGGTCATGTACTAAGTCATGCTCTCCGCCTAACATTTTCATTATATAGTACTTAGGATTAGACCAAAACAATCAACTGACTATGCAATTTACTGTATAATTACTGTATAATTACTAAGATTTATAAGTGAGCACATTTACAGTTAAAATGCAAACATTTACACTGTCTTTCCTTTTGAAGTACACACAACAAAAAGTTGAACACACAAACATGAAAAATAAATTCTTATGTGCACCTTGGGCTATGGTCACACTGCAGGGTAGGATCTCAAATTCGGAAACCAAAGCGTCTGGAAAGTGGCGTGCATGCTAATTTCTGTTTGCTTACGGAAGTAAAGACCGCTGCAGTGTGTGCTCTAGTCATACCATTGATTTGAATTTCTGATTTGATAACATTCAGGCTGGTATCGGCAACACAAATTCAATACTATGTGCAAAAATCATCTAATGTGTCTGGTAAATTATAAAACGTAGTGTACAGTATTCCAGATCGTAGCCTGACGAATCCAAGACATCATAGTCATTTAGTGATTTATATGAAACCGTGAAGTATATTGATGCAGTGGGGTGATTAACTATATAGATAAGCTAATATACAACATCAGAAAAAACAAAGGACAATATTATGTATCTAAAGTGTTTTCATTTCAGAATTGACATTAGCGCATGAAGAGCTGGTATCGGAGATATCGCCATTTCAGTATTGGTCAGCACATTACTAGCATGCTCTCCTTAGTGCGTTTGTGGTAGTTTCATGGATTTTGTGCAACGGGAGGCCATATTTTCTCAACCAAATGCCTCCGTGTAGAAGATTAAGAAGAAAGATGGCAAGAGAGTTGGTATGGGAGTTTGTAGGCAACTTCTTGCCACATCTGTTCCACTTTTGCTTGCATCGGTGAGTACATTTATCCAAGTTTTGCACGATAAACCGCACTTTTTTTACTACATTAGTGAGAACCTTTAAAGTCTCGGTAAACACAGCAATACACGCCTTTTGATGACGTGTATGTCGGATATATGCCACCTGAGCGTTCATACTGCAGTCGCATCGCATTCATATCTGATTTATATCCACATACAACATTTGAAAAAATTGGAATTGTGCTGTTCACACAGATGTGAAAAAAATGAGATACAGATCTCTTTAGCATCAATAGAGTGATAGCGTGAACGCAATGATTTGCTTCGTAAATATTGATGGATCATTTTCATGTACAAATATAATCTTAACATTTACCTGTAAAATGGTTACATATTCCATTGGATGTAAATTGAAGGTGGGATGATACAGTCTAACCTTTATTAGGGAGCAATAATTGAAAAACGGCCTCCAGCCCAATGCATCTCTACACATGGGAAGCAAAAACTTACTGCATTGGGATGCGGAACTGCACCGTGTCAGGAGGTTGCACTTTTCCAGGCCTCACCAGCGTCAAGAACCAGTTGGGTCTGAAGAGTCTCAGCTGTGGGTTCCCCAACTGGTAGAAAGGATATCTTTAAAGAGAATAGTGGAAACTGTCATTTTGCGATCTTTAATTTAAAAAAAATGATTGTGAAGTTGTAACACAGCTAGACATGCTAACCACCCAACAGACACTAAAGGTCACAGCTGAACTGAGGCCTTCAGGGCCACATCATCCTCAACCAGAAGAGATGACATGCTACGCCCACCAAACTAGACAACAGGGATGCGCGATTCTGCAAGAATGAGTACGACGATTTTCTGATAATTTTATCATCATTAATACAGAAAGAACAAAGTAATCCATCAAGTGAAAAAACATGACACGTTCGCTCATTCCACAGTACATTCATCTACGTGATGAAGACAAGTCAACCGATTGTGATCTCTTCTGCCGCAAACTGGGAATGTGTATTACTGTTTGTGTTAGTGTGGATCGAAACAATAAGGTTCGATCCCCCAGCTATGAGATGAGGAGAGCGAGTGAGTGCAAGTATTCATCCATCCATTTTCTTCCGCTTATCCGAGGTCGGGTCGCAGGGGCAGCAGCCTAAGCAGGAACGTCCGGACTTCTCTCTCCCCAGCTACTTCGTGCAGCTCCTCCCGGCGGATCCCGAGGCGTTCCCTGGCCAGTCTCTACAACGTGTTCCGGGTCTTCCCCAAGGCCTCCTACCGGTCGAATGTGCCCTGAGCACCTCCCCGGGGAGGCGTTCCGGAGGCATCCTAACCAGTGCTTCTCACCCTGTTTCTGAGGGAGAGGCCAGCCACCCTGCCGAGGAAACTAATTTTGGCCGCTTGTACCCGCGATTTTGGCCTTTCGGTTACTACCCAGAGCTCATGAATATAGTTTTTTTTCTCAAATTGTCATCATCTAGTAACAAGATCTTACGTTATATTGCAATATTTAAAAAAAAACTTTCTTATGCAGCCACAACGGACAGCCTCTAGACTTGGCTGCTCCCAGAAATTCAAACAGGCCATGTGTGCCACTTTTATTGCCTATACATTATGCCAAATAATATATCGGCTCTGCATAATCTGTTAATCATCTATTGATAGGCCTGCCCGGAATGAAATATTGTGAGATAATCTAGCAATAACACAGTGTCTATTTGCAAGACAGTGAATTTCAGATGATTGAATTATTTACGCTTAGCAGCTTTGGGGGTTAGAAATTAAAAGTAATTGTCTGTCTGCAAGCGACGTGTTAAAAGACGTCCAATTGGAGAACCGCAGCTACGTTTGTTTTTTTTAGCAGGCAGTGCTAACGCGGGCAAGTCTTGTAGATGCGCCATGCTCTGGTTTGAGCGCATCCTTCCCAAATTACAATACGCAAAGCGAGTCATCTGCGTGATATACACGAAGTCAAAAGCCCGGAAGTGTTAGCAAACCTTGCTATCTTGGCGATAGTTATTGACGCAGACTAAACTGAAACCACATATTCAAGTTTGTTACCAGCTGGGAAGAGCACAAAAACGACAACTTACAATACCCTCGTTACTGGCATCCCGGTAGCGGTTTGTTGTGTCACGTAGGCGTACAACTAGCTGTTTTGGACTCCTCTCAAGGACACGTGCTTGAACGCATTTCCGGGAACAAACCCTTCTTCTTCTTCGCCGCTCCTTCTTCTGCTTTTGATTTAAGGGTGGGTTGCAAACCATGAGGTGCATACCGCCATCTACTGTACCGGAGTATAGAGCATCTTCTTCTCTTCTTGTTTTTTATAGGCGGTTGGCAAACGACGTATGGTGTGCATTACCGCCACCTTCTAATGAGGAGTGTGGATCGAGATGCTAAAAAAAATACAACAATTATATACAAATAAACCAAAAAAACATAAATAATAATAAAAAAAACAAATAAATAAAATTTAAAAAACAATAAAAAACTAAACTTAAAAAAATAAATAAATAAATACAATTAAATAAATTTCATTACTTTAGTTTTCCCTACAGAAAATCTTATACCCCACTCCCTTGCCCATTTTGTATCTTAAATAATACTACTACTAATTGAATAAACTACACTCTTTTATCTAAACCTGTTTTCCTTAAGTATTCGTGTATTTCCCTAAACCCTGTATGCTTTGAATCTACCCTTAATATATCCTCTACTACCATCCTAATATTCTCTGTTTCTAATTTCCTCTTCACTTTTTCCCTTTCATGATTATACTTACTACAATACATTAATACATGCTCTATGTTTTCTACTTAATTACAATAGTCACACAAACCCGTATTGTGTTTACCTATTAGTTTTAGAGAACTATTTAAATATTTATGCCCAAACCTCATTCTTGTGATAATATCTTATGAGTATGTAACATAGACCACATACCTTTTTTTAAAGGTGTTCAGATAATGAAAGAGAAAGAAACAATACTAAAAAGAAAAGAAAAGAAAATTACATTAAAACTACAGACTCTATTATGTTATCATGTGTACTTTAAATACTCTTATCACCACTCCACACATTTGCATGTACCTACCAAAAACATAGTTCTTTTCAACCCGGCGTGATTGAACTGTAACCTAGTTATAACCGCGTCCTCTTTTCTCTTGTTTCCCGTCACCCCTTGCGCATTAGCGTGTAATAATTCCTTCCGCTACTATCCCGGTCCTTCCTGCTTTGCCATCATTTATTTTGCATAATTGGCCTTAACTTCACCTTTACCAACAGGTACATTTATAATACTAATTCCAATTTTTCTATTGTAGCAATTCTATCTGCTCCATCATTCCCTTCCACCTCTACATGTGCAGAAACCCAGCAGAACCGTATTTGTATTTTTTGTCTTCTTCTTCTTTTATTGTTTACTGGTGGCTGACAAGCACCTTTTAAGTGTGCATTACCGCCAGGAGAGTGAATCAGATTCTTTAAAAGTCTTTCTCTCATAGCTTTACTGTACTTAAGATTTACTTTGACTTGTGCCCTCCTTGTTGCGATCTTTGGCCTAAAAGCGTCGCAACAGACTCGTATGCCATCAAGCTTCCTTAACTGAGTTTGAGCTGCTTCCATAGTCCAACACAGATTATATTGGTGCAACATAAACTCTTTCGGACACTCTTCCCTTGCCTCTTGCTCATGGTCAGCTGGGATAGGCTGACCCCTTCATCATCAGCAAACAGCAACTTCATTCATTCATTCATTCATTTTCTGTAAAGCTTATCCTCATTAGGGTCACGGGGATGCTGGAGCCTATCCCAGCTGGCTTTGGGCGAGAGGCGGGGTACACCCTGGACTGGTCGCCAGTCAATCGCAGGGCAGACAAACAAACATTCACACTCACATTCATATCTATGGACAATTTAGAGTCGCCAATTAACCTAACATGCATGTTTTTGGAATGTGGGAGGAAACCGGAGTACCCGGAGAAAACCCACACACGCACGGGGAGAACATGCAAACTCCACACAGAGATGCCCAACGGAGATTTGAACCCAGGTCTTCCAGATCTCCTGACTGTGAGGCCAATGTGCTAACCACCCAAACAGCAACTTGTCTACATAATACTTCAGTAATGCTTAAACTGAATAGCAGTGGGCTCATCACACTCCCTTGAGGCATTCCATTCCCCTGTGGGGAAAGAACCCGTTACACATATTGTCTGTACAGGCGCATCAGCAAAAGTCTGGTTGAATTGCTACACTTATTTTTACATCCACCTCCGCGTGTGCACCTTCACATATACTGTATACGTTGATATATAAACCTGACATAGAATAGGTCCTCTTCTTCTTCTTGTTCCATCCTGGTCATGGAACTGTGGACCTGCTCTATTGAGGGTGCATGGGAGTTTGCCCAACCAGTTTACATGTGTTTTGTGGACATGAAGAAGGCATTCAACCATGTCCCTTGAGGAGTACTGGGGGAAGTATTACGGGAATATGGGGTATCGGACCACGTAAATCAGGCGGTTCTGTGTCTGGCCGGTGTCAGAGTTAGGTTCGCATTGTGGGAAATTAGTCTGACCTGTTTCCAGTGAGGGTTGGACTCCGTCAGGGCTGCCCTTTATCACCGATTCTGTTCATTACTTTTATGGACAGAATTTCTAGGCGCAGCCAGGGTGTTGAGGCGTTCCGGTTTGGTGATTTGATTGGGTCTCTGCTTTATGCAGATGATGTGGTCCTGTTGGCTTCATCTAGCTGTGACCTACAACTCTTGCTGGAATCAGAGTAAATCGGAGTGTGAAGCGCCTAGGATGAGAATCAGCACCTCCAAGTCCTTGCCCGGGAAAGGGTGGTGAGCCTTCTCCAGGTCGGGGATGAAATCCTGCCCTAAGTGGAAGAGTTTAAGTAACTCGGGTGTTGTTCACGAGTGACGGAATGACGGAACGCGAAATGGAACCGTGTAGCTTCTGCAGTGATGCAGACTCTGCACCGGTTTGTCGTGGTGAAAGAGAGCTGCTGAGAGGCTGCTGCCCCCGTGAGCTGACCTCCGAGAAGCGGAAGAAAATGGATGGATGGATGGATGGAGTTTCACATTTTAAATTGAGCTCTTGAAATAAATTAACCTCCCAAAGCTATTAATTTATTGAAATGCATCTGTGTGGGGGAAGAGGTGTATGTTTGTGTGGGTGTACATATAGATTACTGTATATCTATTTCTATTAGAATATAACTGGTGGGTAAAAAATGTATAATTCTGTATATTAATATATACTGTATATAGTGTGTATGTGTGTGCACTTTTTTGTATTTTCAATTTGGACTTGGATTTGGACTGCTATGATTTTGCATTTGGTCTCTACTCACATTAACATATCACACAAGAGTGGATACGTTTGGATCTTTAATTTGGACTTGATGCTGTGATGCCCTGAATGGTGAACATCAGAGGTCATGTATTTTTAAGAACAGTCACCATTTCAGGAATGTTCCAGCTGGCACATGCTGTGTATGGCATGTAGAGCTACCGAGGCAGCAGCAGAGGGAGACTTTGACTTCTCCAACAGAATCTGACTGAACCTTGACTGAATGGAACCTGGCAGAATATACCACACAGACAGCTTGGTGAATGTTTGGTTGCATTTATCTGCCATGCCTGACCATAATCTTGTGTTTTGATTTTATGTAGCAGTTGGCTGGATGGTCAGACAGGGAATTATTAGAATTTGGGTATGCCAAAAGAACAAATCAAAATTATTTATTTAGAACTGTCCCTAGCAGTCCTGTATAGAATTTCTCTGTCTTTTTGTAGCGTTTGTGGTATCGGGTGGTTGGCTACTCCTGAACAAAATCTTCGGTGTGCACGTTTTGCATTGGAGGAGTGTAACCACGTTGCAAGCAGAGCTTCAAAATGCAAAAACAGGAGCTTCGTTGCGGACACTGACATTGTTATGATGCTTTCACTTTCATGACAATGGCTTTCTGTCAACAGGATTTTGCAGGATTGTTGGACAACGTGTACAAGTCGTCTGCAATACGGCATTGCTGATCTCGTTGGATACAATGAGGGATTTTACATTCCTTCAAAGATCCTGAGGTTTTTGCAACAAAAAAGTCAAATGGTAGACTAGCCAAATTTCACATGCTAAGATGCAGAATCCAGAAGGGAGCTTCAGGTTACGTATCAATTGGTGACTGGCTATGGGGAGATGTTGCAGCGCCCTGCTTAATTCATACCATGTATGCTCGTCTTTAGGTCGAAAGGCAGACTACTCCATGAACTGATAACTCATTACTTGCAGGCAATTGCAAATGAGGCAGTGGAGTGGGCATTTAACCCACACCAGCTGCCTGAAAGACTACATGAATCGTTACACTACATGGTCATTTTCAAAAGTAATCAGATCAGGTTGGAATTTGTTGTACTTCAATCAAATTCCATTATATTTTGTACCCTTGGACCCAGGAGACACCTGTAATGGTTTCAAACAACAGATGGTACAAAAATGTCAATTTTATTAACGATTCTGAGTTAAACTGCATGGGATTCGTAGTTTGGCTGAAACGGGGGAGTGACATTAATGGCTGTCACTGCTTATGCACATGCACGTGCACCCATTGCGCGTGCACATTTAGTCTCAGAGAAGCTATCGACAGTTAGCAGTCATGGCTGAGCAGGAAGAAGGTGGGATAAAGTAGGATAAGATACAATAAGAGAAACATTAATAATACTTTATTTCATCCTTCACTGTTTTAGATCAATATGTCAGTTTCATAGAATAGAAGTACTTTCAATGACCTGCCAACATGTACACATTTATTGTACTCAACATGCAATTTGACTCTTGAATATGTTTGTAAGCTTCACAGCTCTCAATTTTGAGTTCAGTCTGTACAGTATAGGCAAATAATAATAAATAATATTAATAATAGAATAATAATTCTAAATAGTATTTTTTTTGGGGGGGGGGGCATAACATTCTGTCCTCTGGGGGGGGCATGACAAAAAAATAATTGCGAACCACAATAATTTAATAAAATTTTTTGTTTTTTTAAGTTATCCCACTGTATCTACCAGGGCAGCCAGTTTCCCTTCCAGCTTGTCCATTCATTAGAATGCAGTATCATTCTGTACTTCATAAATGTATTTTTTATTTACTTTGTTTATTTCGTTCAACCTGTCTCCCATGTTGTTCAACATCATCATTACTCCATGACTCTATAATTACTCTTGGATGTCCTCCTCTTATGCATTCACAGTGACAGAAGCTCTTTCGGATAGTTATAGTTACCTTGTTTTGCTACCCATTGTCAGCAAGTTTCAGCTAAATTGAAAGAAAAGGTGTGCACAACTATGGCGAGACCAGCAATGTTGTTTGGTCTAGAGACAGTGCCGCTGAGAAAAAGACAGGAGGCAGTGCTGGAGGTAGCAGAGATGAAGATGCTGAGGTTCTCTTTGGGTGTGACCAGGATGGACAGGATCAGGAATGAGTACATCAGAGGGAAGCGCATGTTATGGATTTTGGAGATAAAGTCAGAAAGGCGAGACTGAGATGGTTCGAACATGTGCAGATGAGAGATAGTGAATATACTCTATTGGTAGAAGGATGCTGAGTCTTGCATTGCCAGGCAGGAGGCCTAGAGGAAGACGAAAGAGGAGGTTTATGGATGTAGTGAAAGAGGACATGAAGGTAGCTGGTGCAAGAGAAGAGGATACAGAAGACAGAGTTAGATGGAGGCAATGGATTCTCTTTTGCTGAGAGTTCAGTAATGCAGGTGCCATAAACTGTTAATTGCCTGATAAAGGGCAGGGTAAGTGGCACACTGTAAAACACATAAGCACACACACACACACACACACACACACACACTGTATAAGGCCACTATTATTCCTCCCAATCAAGCAGGCACAGATAGCAAGATTCAGGAGGAAAATGGTAAAATGTCAATTTTACTGACGCCACTGAGATGTGTGTGTGAGCATCAGAGAGGACTGGAATAAAGGTTCAGGTCTGGGTCAGTGGAAAGCGGCATTTTATCTGACAGGAGAAGAGCGAGAAAGTGAGAGAGGTGCATAGACGGAAACAGTTCGGTCCACAGCAGTGTCGTCCCGCCAAGAGTGGGTGCTTGGAAATTTCCCTCCTTCAACTATAGGCAGTCGCGGACAAAATTGTTGGTATTGAATATCCTGGAGAGAAAAAAAAGAGAAGCTGTAAATTGAAGCTCCAGACGTGTAGATGGAAAGGTTGCAGTGAATAGTTTTGCATTCAGAGGGCTAAACTGTTTAACTGATTCCCCTGAAGCCACTATTTTTGAAGAATAGAGTAACTTAGTGACTCTTCCAAAAGATCAATGGTCAATACTTGGTGATAAGTGAAGATATACTGTATTTTTAGACCACACAATGGCTGAAAGGGGAATGTCTGAATGGCCCAGACAGTTCTATCACCATGGCTGGGGTATCTGGGGTAGTCAAAACATTCCCCAGTGGCAAGGCTCCGGGGGTGGCCAAATCTCACCCAGAGTTCTTCAAAGCTCTGGATGTTGAGAGAGTGTCTTGGCTGACATGTCTCTTCAACATTGCGTGGAACAGGGGCAGTACCTCTGGACTGGAATACTGGAGTGGTGGTCCCCCTTTTTAAGAAGGGTGACTGCAGCGCGTGTTTCAACTAGAGGAAAATCACACTCCTAAGCAACTCTGGGAAAGTCTCTTCCAGGGTGCTGGAGAGAAGGGTACAACCATTGTCTCGGCTACATGAGATCCAATGTGCTTTTCGTCCTGGTCGCGGCACACTGAATCAGCGCTACACCCTTGCAAGGGTACTGGAGGGTACGTGGGGGTTTGCCCAACCGGTCTACCTGGGCTTTGTGGACTTGGAAAAGGCATTCGACCGTGTCCCTCCTGGTGTCCTGTGGGGTGTGCTCCAGGAGTGCAGGATTGGTGACCCGCTATTACGTGCCATTTGGTGCTTGTACAACCAGAGCAGGAGCCTGGTTCTCTTTGCCAGCAGGAAGTCAAGCCTGTTTCCAGTGAACGTTGGCCTGCTCTTTGTCAATAATTCTGTTCATAACTTTTATGGACAGAATTTTGAGGCACGGGGGTCAAGGGTGTCCATTGTCTGCTACTTGCAGACAATGTGGTCCTGATGGCCTCATTAAGGTTCGGTATTTACTGTGGCAGTTTGCAGCTGAATGTGAAGCTTCTGGGATGAAACTCAGCACCTCCAAATCTGAGGCCATGATTTGGCAACGGTTGGATTGCACCCTCTGGGTTGGGAGTGAGGTCTTACCCAAGGTGGAGGAGTTAAAGTATCTCGGGGTCTTGTTCACAAGTGAGGGAAGGTTGGAGCATGAGATCAACAGACGGATTGGTGCGAACATCTGCAGTAATGCGGTTGCTGTACCGGAGTGCCATGGTGAAGAAATAGCTGAGCCTGAAGGCAAAGCTCTCAGTTTACTGGCCGATCTATGTTCCCACCATCCCGATCTATGTTTCCACCATCACAAACGCCCATGAGCTTTGCTTTATGACTGAAAAAAAAAGCTTGCGGATGCAAGCAGCCGAAATTAGTGTCCTTCGTAGGGTGGATGGACTCACCCTAAGAGATAAGGTGAGGAGCTTGACCATCCAGGAGGAACTCAGAGTAGAACTGCAGCTCCTTCACATTGAGAGGAGCCTGCTGAGGTGGCTCGGGCATCTAATCCGGATGCCTTCCAGACACATCACTGGTGAGGTGTTCCGGCCAGGCCTAGGCCCCAGGGCAGACCTAGGACACGCTGGAAAGATTATGTTTCACAGCTGGCCTTGGGTCCCCCCGGTTGAGCTGTAAGAGGCGGCCGGGTACCCGGAAGTCTGGACTTGCCTACACGCTGCTGCCCCCTCAACCTTGAAAATGGAATGGAATGAAATGTGTGTTTAAGAGTAAACTCACATGTAAAAGTAAAAAATACCCTGGAAATATTGAAAGGACAGCTGGCACTGTCTCTGGAAACCTGCAAATGGATGAGTGGATTAAAATGATTTAAAAAAGACTTATATTCTGAGCGTTTTTTTTCACACTGTTAATTCCTGTAATGTTTTATTTTAAAATTAAGAAATGTCTTAGAGCCATATGCAGTCATCAAAAGAGCCACATCTGGCCATTGGTTCCCTACCCCTACCTAGCTGATGGGACAGCTTTTACGTTATTTTGGAAGAATGGGGTGGGAATGTTCGCATGTCAAGAACATTGTGATTACGTTTCACTGACCTGCTTCGCCCGCACATCCAAAGCTTCCCTGTTATGCAGAATATTCCTGTTTTGTGCCGCGAAACTACTGTTGTGGAGGCAATTAAACAAGGACAGTTTAACACACGATAGCCTCACAGCCAATAAACATAAACATTTCTTGCATACATCAAATAGTAAAGACCACAAATACATTTTTGAAAACAGTTGGTCCACGCTGCAATGGTTGGAACTCTTGGCACCGCCCAGCTTTGCACAAACTTTCTACAGCAGTGCAGTGTATTTCCACTGTTAAGGCCACACACAGACAAGTTAATGGACCCGGGGGGCCAATTTGATACACTTTGTACAGTACAGACGTTAAAACCAATACAATTTAGGTCAAACTGTCCTCAGTAGGGTTGTGGGTATGCTGGAGCCTATCCCGGCTGACTTCTGGAACACCCTGAACAGGTCGCCAGTGAGTTGCAGGGCACATATAGACAAACAACCATTCATACACATTCATACTTATGGACAATTTAGAGTCACCAATTTACCTACCATGCATTTTTCCGGAATGTGGGAAGAAGCCGGAGTACCCGGAGAAAAAACATGCACGAACGGGGAGAACATGCAAACTCCACACAGAGATGCGCGACAGAGATTTGAAACAACATGAAAACCGCTGTTCTCAAAGAAGACACCGCTTGTCTTCATTAGAGTCACCATCTGACTTGGGGAAAGAGGCAGGGCACATGTTTGACTGGCTGCCAGTCAAACACAGAGGAAACAAAAACTAGAAAAGCACTCGGAGAGCGCGGACTAACATAACCTCCTTGGCGGACGTAACAATTCACACGTATATCTGCACCTAGGGTCAATTTAGTCTCCAATTAGTCTTTGGACGTGAGAAGAAACCCAGGTACACGAAGACAACCCACACACGCATGGGGAGAACATGCAAACTCCACACAGAGATGTTCCAACAGAGATTTCAATCCTCAATCTGCTGACCGTGAGATTCATCAGGTGCATCATATTAGGGATGGTAAAATGAATGTGGAGCTGGAAGCCTCTTGTCATGCTTTGCAAAACAAAGTCATGGTGATCAGATTTCTTCATGTATGCACGGTTTCAATTAAAATGTAGTTTTAAGACATATATGCACGCTGTTCCTTATAAAACACAAATCATCATTACATCATTACTGCCAGTCTGCCATCAGCACTTAATAAGTGGTAAAAAGATACGGCCAGTTCAAGTCAGATTGGTCTTTTCATGCCCCATGTTCACACACCGTGAGGGAGTGGATGCATGCCACTCAGCAGTCCTCTTCCTATTTATAGCTACAAGGGATGGAAGCAAATGGACAGGGGCCGGGGTCTGGATGATGTGTAAATTCAGACCCTCCCCTCCCCCTTCCCTAGATGTTCCGTTGATGTCATAAGCCTACCTCTAACCCAGGAGCCTGACTGCCGCAATGCCAATGTTGAACCTGGACATGCATGCATGCATGCATGCATGCATTATCCTGTGTGGCTGCCCCTAGCAGAGTTATGTGATGGATTAGGAGCTGAGGGGGTTTGACATACATAAACAGAGACAAGAGCAACTGATCTTCGAGGTATGTCAGCCAGCACCCCTTTAGGACATCTGCTATGGCATTGTGGAAGACCCTAACCTCCAAACACAACAACATTGTTAAAGGACAACTGCACTTTTTTGTAATCTTGCCCATCATCCACACACAAGAACACTTCTTTCTCTTTTCTATGTGTTCTGGACAGCCACCTTGTGCTAGCAGTTTTCTCAAAACCATACACATAATGAGATTTATCTCAGTATTTAAAAAACGTCTGATAACCTCCAACAACGTTTATGTGCATGCTGTAACCTTGTAATAACAGGCACATTCATGATAACGTGTAATACTTACAGTATTTTGGTCGTTTTAGGCATTACTGGACTTTCCTGGGCGCATTGATTTCACAGAGCACATTGTAACTAACGCTACTTCCATCAACAACAACGGCATGGAGAGCATGTTCCGTGTTTGCTACCAGTATTAATGGTAGACTTCATGACAGCAGCCGCGGGCTACAGGGACAAATGAGGATCCAGAAGTTTATCTTTTTGAGTCTGAATATGTGGAGGATGATTTACAAGTTTTACAAGCCGCACAGACGAGAAGTGAGGGTGAACCATCAGAGCAGTCAGGACAGGCATGACTTGGTGATGTAAATGCGGAGCTTACCAAGTCAGTGTTTCTGCTTCAGTGAGCGGCACACAGTGTTAGCGTTGATGGAAAGAGGACACTGCTCCAAGTAACTGCAATGACACGAATACAGAATTGTTATCTGTAGCAAACCCTCCAGTGGTCGAAACCTTTTTCCACCTACCTAAAATCATCTGTTAAAAACGCCCCAGGCCAGCTGGACCTGATGGACAACTGTCCATCAAGTAAGTCACAGTGATTCTGATACATGGAGCACACAGTATAGTGCTTTATATCACAGCTACATACATACACATGCAATCTAGCCATGTCAATGTAGTTACTCTGTGTTAGCTCTTGCAATAACAATCTTGCTATAGCTTGGTTAATATGCCGGTCACGGCATGTAAATGCAGAGTTGTTGGTGGTTTTTGGGTGGTCTTTACAGCAGAGGGTTTTATAGGCGAAATAGGTGAATCCCATTATGTGCATAGTAAGTAAAAAGTTGCCATCATGGGGCGGCTACATAGAACATGCAGAAAAGGGAAAGATGTGTCTTCTGTTCTTACATTAGGATTGCTGATCATGGGCAAAAAAATTTAAAAAGTGCAATTTTACTTTCCAATATGGCATTTTAAAAACAGGTGTGTGTGAGCTGTAGGACGGGCCCAAAGTTGAGTATTATGCACCCACTAATTGTGCACTGATTGAAGGTACCCATACATTGTGGTGCTTAATGTGTGTTGTGGTGGCACAGCGGATGTTGACAGTCCATACGCTAGGGATTGCAATCTTTGACCAATCACGCAGGCGCACATAAACAACAAGTTGCTCTCGTTTACATTTGCACAACTGGAGCCACACAGCATGACCAGTGTATACAATCTATTGATACCGATCACATAACTCTACATTCCTGTGCAGTTTTTCATATTTCAGATCTCTGAACCACAATTGTTGAATAGAAGATTTTGCAAAGAGAAGGTTAAGCAAAATGCTACAGATTTCAGTGTGATTGGCAGTAAGAGTAACGACTAAATAGAGTAAAAACTTGTTGCTTGTAAGTTGTTTAGTGGCTGAAAGACAGGGTTAATAGTTCCAGCTTGTCTTTGTTTATTTACGTCAGGGTTGTCCAAGGGAACCCCTTTGAAATGTATCATTTTTAACAGCAAAAAATTGTATAATATACATGCAAAGTCTTTGTTTTTATTAGTTCATTGGCATCATTTTACATTCTAGCATTTTCTAGTTACGTTCTGCCATTTTTCCACTTTTGCTGGGTCCATCCATCGATTTTCTATGCCTCTTATCCTCATTAGCGTCGTGCGGTATGCTGCAGCCTATCCCAGCTGACTTCGGGCAAGAGGCGGAGTACACCCTAGACTGATCGCCAGTCAATCACAGGGCAATATTCAACCCTTTTGTGGTGTCGTTTGTTTTTATTTTATTTTTTCAGTGTTCCACTGGCCTACAGGAGGTGAGCCACAGCCAACGGATGGCCCCTGGGCCACACTTTGGACACCCCTGTTTTGCGTGTTTTGCCATGAAGGCGAAATGTGGCCAGGCAACGAAAAAAACTTGCGCACAAACGTTGTGCAAAATGATGTTAATAATGTCAGACTGGCAAGAATATATCAGTCAAGGGACAATGAATGGATAGGCTGATGGCGATCTATTTTTAGTGCCATGCAATCTGAGTTTGAGTTTTTATTAGCTTTAATCCAACTAGCAAAAATTGGTTTTTATATGTACATTATAACCATACATTAGATTTGGTTGAAAAGTGTCTATTTTTGGATTATATTTGGACCAAATGAGTCAGACTAAACTCAGTTTCCCAATTTTGAACGTCTATTTCTGGCCTAAATCAAAGCAATGACGGACTGATTAGATTTAGACCAAAAAACAACATTGAAATGACATCTAATTATAATGCAGGGGCGGCTGCTGGTCAGTCAAGGAGGGGACGCTCATTTTTTGCCAGTCCACATCATAACGTGTTTTTTTACTGTATTTAAGTGTACAATATACTCTCTGGTACTAGTTGTTTTTCCAAAGACAAACCTGCTGGGAAATCTCTGGATCAGTTCAGAACAACAGAATGAAAAACTTGGAAAATGCTATTGTGGAGGTTTACACTTCAAGATTGCTGATACGCTCATTTCACTGTCAGTCAAAAAGGGATTCCGCCTCAGATATGTAATCCAATCATCATGCAAAAGCCGAGCGCCTAACGAACCCCCAGAGAAGCTGAGGATCCAATGGGCGGGACAAAGCCCAGCATTTATCCAATGATTGTCCAGTTTTGCGAAGTGGAACAACCCACTCTACGCTTCCCCATCAAAGTCAGTAGACGCTCTGCCTCCGACTTTGCGTGTCCAACTGTGCTCAGCCGAGGCGCCGTGCATGGGGATGGGTGAGAAGGCAGTGTTGTCAGTTACCTGTGACAAGTACATGATTCGGAACAAAAGATGCAGGTATTCTATTCAATGAGATGTATACGCAGCAGGACATATTTCACCACTTTTTGGGGACATGTTAGGTGGAAGCTGAGTCTTAGAACAATCGCCACAAGTTGGAAGCTATAATCATCAAAATGATAAGAAATTAAGAAACACATTCCTGAAATATTTCTGTCTGTGTGTTGTGAATATATGGAATATTTAAATGAATTACCAGCTTTTCAGTTGCGTTCAAATGTATTGAAATGCGCATGTGTGATTTTTTGGTTTCACGTGTATGAGGTATTTTTGTCTCTGCTCTCTATGAAAAGGCGAGCTGTCACGACCGACGTGTCCATTCCCCAGTGACCCTTGTGTAATGTACCATCACCCATCCAAACGCACCACCAGCGACATCATTGCAGGCTGGGCGCTCTTTACGCACGCAGAGCGCACTGACAGTGTGAGTGGGGAGGGGGGCGCGCTCCCTTTCCGGCTCGACTGCGGCCTCTTCGCCCACGCTGGCAAGCCCTCTCGATCCCCCATTTCCCTCTCTCCACCTTGCATGTGAAGAAAGAGCGGTGTGGTGCAAGAGAGCGCGCGTCTTCGGAGCTATTCGTGGGCACTGCTGCCAACGCGGGGGGCAGCTCGCCGCTTTACCGCGGCCAACGCACATTGACAATTCAAGCCTTTTTATGCGGCGTCGCTATGTGGTGAGTCAGCCATCCATTCCCGCTGTTTAGACGAATTAATGCGCCAAAGTGGCGCGCGGTGTGCGGCTTGCGGACTTAACGCGTAAAGGACGAAAACACGCGCGTCATGATGACACCATGAAGCGGCAGCAGAAACTTTTGGCGCACAGGTCTTTCTGCAGCGTTTCTTGGTGCTTGGTTCTTTGCTGATCTGAAAAACAACATGCCTCACGCTCGAAATAGGAACCCCAGCCCCGTCCCTGAGGTAACATGGGACACGGGCTTGAAGGAGATGAACGAGACGTGGAAAGGAGCGATAGCGTGTCTCGGAGTGGCTGTCTTCTTTGTCATGACCATCGGGATCATATACTGGCAAGTGGTGGACCAGCCCAACAAAAACTGGATCCTCAAGGGGACTTTGAGCGGACTCATCTGGGAGAGGAGGGCCCACTCGTTGGTCATCCAGACCCTGACGGAGGACAAGACCTATGTGGAGATAGACGTCGGGAACGTGGGTAACCCCGAGCTGGAGGTCCCTTTCGTCAGGAACCTGTGCTGGCTCAACAAGACCGAGTTCTGCTACACGTGGGACTCGGTAGCCGAGATTAAGATCTCCCTGGACGTCAATGAGGACACGGAGACCGAGTGCTACAGCATGACCTGGACGCCGGTGCACTGCCATGTGCAGCTCAAGGTATGCTTCTTCTAACTCTTTATACATACACCCCCTCTATGATGCATACTTCTATAACTATATACATACACCCTTCTATGATGCATACTTCTATAACTATATGCATACACCCTTCTATGATGCATACTTCTATAACTATATACATACACCCTTCTATGATGCATACTTCTATAACTATATGCATACACCCTTCTATGATGCATACTTCTATAACTATATACATACATCCTTCTATGATGCATACTTCTATAACTATATGCATACACCCTTCTATGATGCATACTTCTATAACTATATACATACATCCTTCTATGATGCATACTTCTATAACTATATGCATACACCCTTCTATGATGCATACTTCTATAACTATATACATACATCC